>JAODAL010042419.1:0-34840 GCA_025379985.1 Phyllomedusa bahiana | reverse complement strand
CCCCATCCACCCTGAGGGGGCACCCCCCCAAAATTTCCCCCCAAATGGGGTGCACCCCCAATCCCACCAATGAGGGTGACCCCCCCAAACCCAAACCCCATGACGGGGCCGCCCCCACTCCACACCAGACGGTGCCCCGCCCATCCACACCACTAATGGTGCACCTGCCCCACATCCACACCAATGACGGTGCACACGCCCCACATCCACAGCACTGACGGTGCACCCGCCCCACATCCACACCAATGACGGTGCACCCCCCCCACATCCACACCACTGACGGTGCACCCGCCCCACGTCCACACCACTAACGGTGCACCTGCCCCACATCCACACCTCTGACAGTGTACCTGTCCCACATTCACAGCAGGTGCACAGAATCAGTGGGACATTTTCCTGCAGGTCTAGCAATGTGTTGTATCTCATTATGTGTGTGCAATGTCCCACCACAGGCCTCTATTTGGGGGAAACAGGGCAGAGACTCAGTCAGCAAATGAGCTCACACAGATTCACCATTAATAACAACAGAACTGATCTCCCAGTGGCACAACGCTTCTCCAGAGAAAACCACTCCATGGAAGATTTGCAAAATGGACTTACCATTCATCCAAGTTTCATTTCACACTATGTATGAACTGTGAGGGTCACAAATCACACCTGATAGCAAAGAGATAAGAGGAATAATTACCGACCCCTCCGTCATGCCTCACACGTTTCCAGATTGTTCATTTCTTGACCTGTTGTAAATGACTTCTCTACTTATATTGCATTTTGTTATTTTTAAATATTCTAAGTTTCTTTGAAGATCCATGTCCTCTGTGGATAAAAAGTCTGGAAATTTTCAGTTTCTTGTATAACATCATGTCTGAAGAAGAGAGCTAGTACTCTTGAAAGCTCACCATCAAATATACTCAGTTAACCTCTAAAAAAGGTATGCCCCTTTATCACTTTGTCATTCTAGTGCGCCCATTTAGAATGCCCCTTACACGGGTGCAATTTGAAAGTGCCCAGATGTCTGTTTAAAGCCCTGATTACGGAGTGTGCCTGGTTACAAATAGAGCAAAAGGGCCTGCACTGGTCTTTGGGCTGAAATGACAGCAGACATCTGGCTGAGCCACGTTCATACATGCCCCCCATATATGTCAGCACAGGGGTCATAGCAATGCTGTGGGAAGAGAGACAAGTAAATGTAGATGCACAATATAAAGTCTACCTGAGACTGGCAAGAAGTCAGCTCACGCCATTCCCAAGATAGACCTTACTGATGGATGTGATTCAGGGGATGACATGAGAGGGGGTGCAGTGCCATTTCTGCCAGATTTTAACACACGTATCCGGGCAGCCCCTATGTAGATTATTTAAAGGACATCCAGGAACGTGCAACGGTTTTTCGCACCACAAACAAGAGTCCCATAAGACATGTGCGCTCTGCAGGTGCAGGATAACCTTCAGGGTCTAGAAAGAGTAAACAGGGTTTGGGATCTGCAGTCACAGGACGCCCCAATTTAGAAAACAATATTTGGTTTGCACATCCAAAAACTTTTTTGAAAAAAATGAGCATAGGTGCACAATGGTGTAGCAGCAATATACATACACATTCCAATATCAGCGGCACACTATTAACTAAATAAGTATCAAAAGGCACATAGGAATTTTTGAAAAGCATTTCTGCTACTTAGGATACATGAAATTTTTTTTGAGGTTCTTAGTTCACATTTTTGATCAAAACTGCTTAAGCCCACCTGCCAATCAGCAAGGGGACCTCAATACAGGTGGGAACCTACACTAATGTTTCCTCTCTTTAGGGACTGTTCAGACCTCCATAATTTAGGGAGTGAAGGCTCCAGTTACTAAGTACACTGCATTGATTTTAAACCTGTGAAGGTGGGTGGAGTGCGAAAAACCAACCAGGAGGCAGCCAGTCCTTTATACGCAAGCTTGAAAACGATATTTGACTTTGCACATCCAAAAACTTTTTTGAAAACAATGAGCATAGGTGCACACTGGTGTGGCAGAAATATACATACACATTCCAAAATGTTTAGTATCTAAGTAGCAGAAATGCTTTTTTAAAAATTCCTTTTCACCTTTTGATAGTTCTTTTAGTTGATAGTGTGCTGCTGGTATTGGAATGTGTATGTAGATTGTTGCCACACCAGTGTGCACCTATGCTCGTTTTTTTCAAAAAATTTTTGGGATGTGCAAAACCAAATATTGTTTTCTAGCTTGTGTATGGAGGAGTGGCTGTACCTAGTAGCTGGTGTACCTCATAGCTGGCGCCTTCACTCCCTGAAGTGTGGAGCTCTGAACAGGTACTAAGAGAGGTAACTTTAGTGTACATTCCCACCTGTATTGAGGTCCTCTTGCTCATTGGGAGGTGGACTTAAGCAGTTTTAAACAAAAATGTGAACTAAGAACCTCAAAAATTTTCAATGTATCCTAAGTAGCAGAAAGGATTTTCCAAAAATTCCTATGTGCCTTTTGATAGTTTTTTTTAGTTGATCGTGTGCTGCTGGTATTGGAATGAGGACGCCCCATTTTATCATTGAGGAACCTGAGAATTTGCTTCCAGAAACCCTGTATTTTGGGACACAACCATAACAGGTGAAAAGAGTAGCCAGATGAGGACAGACATGTCGGGAACATATCTGGAACCTCCGAGTGGAATTCATGGAGTCTAGAGGTAGTATAGTACTGTGTGCCCGATGGAGGATTTACAGCCGAGTCGCCCTTTCATCATTGTGTTAATTACGCATTAGTTCTGTGAATAAACTTGAACCTGTTTAAAAAAAAAACCTGAATATTAAAAACACAAAAAAAAACCAAACAAAAAACTCTGCCGGTAATATTCAGAGAAAACCTCATTGCATCGCCAGGTGTTCTTCAGCCCACGAGCAAGTGCCTGAAATTTTGCTCAAACATTGAAACGTTCTCTGTTAAAACCCGTTTTTGTCCCCTTTGGTCATAATCATCTGGCGTTTCGGTTTTTGTCCTCCCTGTATTCCGTAACAGTTTTCTTTTTTCAGCTCCATGGACCTAGGAGGGCTTTTATTTTGCGGGACAAGATGGACTTTCTAATGGTTCCATTCACTGCACTACAGAATATACCGGGGAAGCGGAGAAGAATTCTGAGTGGGCAGAATGTAGAAACATAACGTCCTTATGCCCTGTTTGTTCTTATGTCGTTGACTCTTCCGTATAAATGACGTGTTCTCTGCATTCTGCAGGGCGATACGATTCCACTGACACCAAATATGGAAGGTTTCCATTATGTTTTTAGAGCCCTAAAAAAAAAAAACATTCTCTCTCTTTTAAATTTGTGCTGCGGCGCCATTTTCTGCGACCAAAAACTTTTTGGTTCTTTCACCTCGGCACCTTAGTGAGGGGGCAGCTTTACGGGCTGCTGTGTCCTTCCTTTTAGCTCCATTTTGGGAGGCATTGGACTTTTTAATAATTTTTTAGTCCGATTTTTGGAGGATGTGAAATGACCAAAAATGCAATATTGTTCAACAAATAGGATAAATGAGTTTATATTTTAATTTTAATAGATTGGACTTTTACAGACACGGTGACACCGATTATGTGTCACTTTTTCATTTATTTTATTAGTAAAATGACAAATGGCGGGGATTTAAACTTTTAATATTTTTATTTATTTTTATACTTTAAAACACTTTTTTCTTTTTTTTTTTACTGTAACAGTAAGTCCCCATATGGAACCTGACCACTAGGGGTATGATCATTAGTATTTCCTTCTGCATTTTATAAACAATGCAGAAGGGTGTACAAAGATGCTGGTTCCCGCTCCAGATAAGAATTGATAGGACGGCAGACAAGGCAGCAATGGAAGCTTTCGTAAACAAAAGGGGAAAACGAAAGTAATAGGTGGTAAGTGGGCCCCAGGCAGGTAGGTAGTAGGTGGGACCCAGTTATGTAAGTTGTAGGTGGGCCCCAGGTAGGTGGCTAATAGGTGGGCCCCAGTTATGTAAGTTGTAGGTGGGCCCCAGGTAGGTAGCTAATAGGTGGGCCCCAGTTATGTAAGTTGTAGGTGGGCCCCAGGTAGGTGGAAAAGGTGAGCCCCCTTTGTAAGTTGTAGGTGGGCCCCAGGTAGGTAGCTTTTAGGTGGGCCCCAGGTAGGTAGATAGTAGGTGGGCCCCAGTTATGTAAGTTGTAGGTGGGCCCCATTACTTAAAGAAAAGAAAAAAAAGTAAACTCACCTCTCTATCTGTTCCTCTGATGTGAGAAGTAGAAGGCTGGATTCTCCCTGTGAAGCCCAGCGTAGGCGGTGCGATGATGTGATTTCAGCACTTTGGGTACGTAGGCCCCAGTTAGGTAGGTAGGCAACAGGTAGATAGGTGGGCCCTAGTTATGTAGGTGGTAGGTGGGCCCCAGTTAGATAGGTTGGCACCAGTAAAGTAGTTGGGCCCCAGTTGTGTAGGTGGTAGGTGGGCCCTAGTTAGGTAGGTGGGCCACAGGTAGGTAGGTGGGCCCCAGTTATGTAGGTGGTCCCCAGTTAGGTATGTGGAATGTGGGCTCCAGTTATGTATGTGGGCCCCCATTACTTAAAGAGAAAAAAAGTAAACTCGCCTTTCTACCCGTTCCTCCGATGCGAGGAGCGTCAGTCCGGCTTCAGGCGGCACTATGACATCACATTATGGCCCCGCTTATGTCAGCATTAGGGGCCGATGCCTGGTAGGCTTAAAGGTGTGGGGTCTTAGGTCTACCGGGTTGAATAGAGGGGCTGATCCCAAGTATTTTTCTGCTCTGCTAAGATTGTGCAGTCCCGGGGTTCTGGGCCCGACTGTTCTGAGGCATCAGGTCCCATGTGGCGGAGGGGGGAGGGCCTAGCAGCCGCTACGTCTGCTACGGCGGTAATTCCACCACTGATGATGACGTTCCTAACTCCATCACAATAATCCCCATTCATCGTGCACCCATTCATGTGCATAGTAGGTTTGTCAAAAAAATTTACTGGATTTACTATCTACAAATACTTTCCCCCAATGGTCTTGATGAAATCACAGAACTTACTTGACTCATTCTGTAGCATATGTATAGCTAGGACTGGTCCACTGGAGATCAGGGGGAACCCCCGGTGGGCACTGGAGCATGGCAGACCTGGAGTTTCTTTTAAACTGGATATACCTCCTTGGGAGAGGCAGAGCGAACGAGGCAAGAGGCAGAGAGTAAGAGACATGGACAGTAGCTGTAGAGAGGGCCCCCAGAATGAAATTCCACTGGTGGGCCTCCAGAATGAAATTCCACTGGTGGGTCCCCAGAATGAAATTCCACTGGTGGGCCTTCAGAATGAAATTCCACTGGTGGGCCTTCAGACTAAAATTCCACTGGTGGGCCTCCAGAATGAAAGTCCACTGGTGGGCCTTCAGAATGACATTCCACTGGTGGGCCTCCAGAATGAAATTCCACTGGTGGGCCTCCAGAATGAAATTCCACTGGTGGGCCTTCAAAAAAAATTTCCCCACTGGTGGGCCCTATGCCCCACAGTCCAGCACAGGTTACACCCAAAGCTCTCTCTCTTCTGCTTCATTCAATCTTTAGCCAAAACCCACTTTGCCCCTTTTACACCTCTGGGCCCCCCATACTTCCTAAAAAGGAATCACTATATACGAATTTTCCCACTTATTTTTCCCATCACTTATTTCATTTTCTCTTTTACTTTCTTTTGTTTTTTTTTGGGTGTTTTTGATACCAGAAACAAAAAGTAGAGCTCCCCCCCCCTCTTTTTTTTCTCTTTTTAGATATAGATGAGACAAGATCGCTTTCCTACTTTCTCTCCTTTTCCAAAAAAATTGGACCCCCAAAGGTCGGGAAACTTCAACCCCAACGGAGGGTTACACCCTCCCCCTTCATTTTCCCCCCTTTTTTGCGCGGGGTTCGGGGGAGCCCCATTCCATGCACTGGGGACATCAAACCCCCCTAGGGGGTTAAACTGCCTCTATGTTAAATTTCCCCAGCAGACCCTCCAAACACTGGGCAAAAATTGGAACAGTTTACTAAAGCCCTTGTTTCAGTTTTTGGGCTTTTGCTTTGTTGTATTGTTAAAACCTTGTCCTCTTTTTTCCTGGGGTTTTGAAAAAAAATATTTTTTAAAAGGGGAATGTTGTCAAAAAAAAAGAGTCAAAAAAGCCCCCGTTTTTTTTTTTTAAACACATTTTTTAGGAATTTTTTTTTTTTAAATTTTTTCACATTCGTTTAAATTTTTTATTTTTTTTGGAAAAATTTCTTAAGTCCTGCATTTTTTCATTTTGGCCCACTGGGCCCCTTTTTTTTGGCCCGGGTTTTTTTAACAGCAATAAAGGAGAGTCCTACAGTAGCTTCATGCAAATGGGGACCTTTAAAAGGGGGAATTTGCCAGGACCAGTTATTTAACCTTTATCAGCCGGGGGGGAAAAATTTAAAAACAGATCTTTCTGAGAATTTAAGGCGGCGGGGGAGAGGGGGGAGGGGGTGAGCAGAAAAATTGGGGGAGGAAAAAAAATTTGGGAGCGTCTCAAAACTTAACTAAATAACTTACAACAGGGGATTCTAAATTACGCAAGACCCAGCCTCATAACTGCACTTTCTTCCTGTCCCTTAAAAGCTCTTCCTTTTTCCCTGTCATCAATAAAAGTTTTCACGCAAGTGGGGCCTTTGGTCGTCCTTTGTTGTCTATGGAAGCTTTCGGGTAACAAAGGGGGGATTGAAAAAATGCTTTTAGCCTCAGAGTCTTCACTTTTTGTAATCACATATTTTTTAGAAAAGTGTTTAAAACCCCCTTTTTTTGGAGGTTCCCCCATGTAAAACATTAAATGGGGGGCAAAACCCCCCTTTTAAAAATGACCCCAGTCCAATTTTACTTTTATAGGAGAGTTTTCTGGGCACTCTGTGACCTGGGGAAATGGGGAAAATAGCCTCAAAAGGGGTATTTTGCCTTTTTGGGGGGGCCAAATTTTTCTTTTAAAAAAAAAAAAAGGGGGGGCAACCCCCAGAAAACAAATCACACTAATGGGCCCTTTCTTGGGTATGAAAGTGTTTTTGCTTTATTCACAAAATTGGGGGCTTTTTATACCTTTTTGAAAAAATTTGTAGATAAGAAGCATCACATGTTGCGGCTGTGGGGTCTATTTGGAATCCTTATCTATTGACCACTCCTCACAGCTTAGGAAAGCCTAACACAGGGTGGGAACCCTTTAGAAAAGGGGCCATTCTTGGGGTTTCACAAGAACTCTACCAAAATTTCTACAGCGGGGCCCTTTTGTTTAACACATTTAAAGACCAAAAAAATATACCTACACTTTTACTTTCTGTACCCAAATAGGTAGGTTTCCAAATTTTTTATTGTACAAAATATGTAATGTGAGGTTTATAATAAAATAATACATTAAAATTTGAGACACAAAGGGTCCCCACATAATTTTTAACCTTTGTTCTCATCCACAAAAGTCCCCCTTGGGACTTTTGACTCATTTTTATTTTCCCCCCCCTTCCCCTTCCCCTTTTCCCCATTCTGTCCCTTTTGGGGAAATAACATCCCCCGACAAGGGCCCCCGCATCCCCCGGGAAAGCCCTTGCTCACCCTTCACCTCTAAAGGTCCCAATTTTTTTGATAAGGGCGTGCGGTTTTCTGGGGGAGAGAAAGACTTTCCGGGCCCCTTCGAGTCAAAAGGTCTCTCAGGAATATGTCTTAATTTTCCACAACATCCCTAGGTGTCGGGGTTTGGGCAAACTAAGGTGGGGTAGTGTCGCTTTTCAATTTCCCTTTTTGAGGCCAAAGGGCCTGGAAAAACTGTTTTATCATGAAAGGGGGTACCCGGTCCACGCTTTTTTTCCCAAAAATTTTCCCAACCCAAAGGGGAAAAAACAAAAGAAAATTAGGAAGGGATTACAAAAACAATCAATATGGGGAATACTATCTGGGGAAGCATCCCCTGCCAACCCCTTAAAAACCCTGAAAAGAAAACCCCTGCTCCCGGGGGAGATTATGCCTGAGTTACCCTTTTAAAAATTCCCTTTTGAGAGATATTAAACTTTTTTAAAAGGCCCCAGTGAAACCCTTTCCCCTTTGGGCCTGTATTATTGGGGGTAAAAGTACAGCAAGGGTTTTTCCGGTTTTGGTGGACAGTGTTTAATTGGTAGCAAAGATTTAAACCAGTGGCCACTTGTCCCTTGCCTTAAACTTATCAGGAAACCCCCCTTGGGGGCCCCCTATGCATAATAAAACTATGGGGGTCGAAGCTGCCCTTTGGGGAGGGTTTCCTTTTTCCCCCAGGCTTGATTGTGCACTATCTTTTGACCCCCCACTCCCTTTTAAAAGGGGGCTCCAATCATATAGCCTCCCCTCAGCTCCTGAGGGGCTTCAACAGCTAGCGTTTTTGGGGGGATGCTTTAAACCCGGTATTCCCCGTTCCGACGGTTCCCGTCTTTTTCAACTCCATCCTAGTGAGGAGGTTTTTTCCCCCCTTTTGGGCTTTTCCCCTTTTAAAGGGGGCTGGGGTCCCAACCCCCCTTTGTCCTTTTCCCCGTTTCCCAACCCCCCCGACCCCAGAATAGCAAAAGGGTCCCCAGTACTCCTCCGCCCCACAAGTTTATGCATGGGGTTTGACCAAATTTTAAAAAAACATAACTACTAAACATCAGTGAGAACCCCCGTCTGTTTTATCCCCTGGGGGTTTGGGGCATCTTGCAGTGTGACCGTGGATCCCCAAATTTGGGGTTTCCGCCACCTTGACAATGGGGGTCGTGGTCGCAGGAAAATTGGTATGGCCCTTTGAATTTTAGCTCTAGGGTTTTTAAAACACAAACTTCTTTTCGTAGACCCCGGCTCCCGGCTGTACTTATGAGCAGCAACATCTGGCGGATTGGAAAGGGAAACTCTAGAAAGCATTACGCAACTCTTTTAAACCCCTGCAAATCACTAAGGGCATGCATCGTTTTTTTTGCTGCAACTGCTGAGGGAAAATTGCCCCCTAGCCTTGGGGCCAACCCGCCTAACAGGATCTCCCTGGGGGGATAGAGCTAACTATCCCCCGGGGGGGTGCCTTTACTCAAAAAAGCTATGGGGCCCTCTGGGCCCGGGGCCCGGAATGCCGGTTTTCTTTTCCGGGTTTAAACATCCCGTGCTTTCAGGGGGCCCCCCCCTTTGGGGATGCGCCCTGGCAAGCCCGGGGTGCCTTCCCCGTGGTAACCCGCTTTTTCATTCTTTTGGCTCCCTTCTTTTTTCCCGCTCTCCTTTTTCTTCCAGCGGGCTTGTTCCGCAAACTTTGGGCCCGCGGGCTCCTTGCAGGGTTTGGGGGCAAGTTTCCTCCTCCACCTGACAGCTGAAATTCTTCCCTTTCCCCACCTCCGCGGCCCCGTTTTGGCTGCTTTGGTTTAGCCAAGTGGTTTCGTCTTTTGTATTCAGCTTCCCTTTTGGGCCCTTTATTTTCAGTATAGCCACTGTCCGTTTGGCCCGCAGCAGTGCATCACCAGGAAACCCCCAAAACTTGTCCATGTTTCACTGGGGTTTTCCCCCGCCTGAAAAATCCTTGTGCTTTCCAAAAAAGGGCCACAGTCCTGGGGAAACCCCGAAAAAAAGTTTTGAAATCCGTTTAAAAAAGGTTTGCCATTCGGGCCCCCCTGCCAAAAGTCCCTGCTTCCCCTCTTCTTGGGCTGAAATTTTTGCAATGGGGGGAGGGCTTCTTGCCCCCACACGCGTTTTCGATGTTTCATGGAATCCCGGGGTGAAATCGTCCTGCACTGTCGCAAAAATTGATTTACCCCCAAAAAGAAAACCTTTTCCGGGGGTTTAAATTAAAAATTTATCCCTCTTTTATGATTTATAAGCAAAACATGGCTTTTTCATGTGCCCCCAGATCTTCCGATTCCTCTTTATCCCCATCCCCCCTTGAGGAAGGGGGGGAAATAATGGCTGGATGAAGAACACAACAGCGCAGAAGATACGTTATCCCAGGAGGAGAGGGGAACCCCCGGGCCTGAGACGCTGTGCCTTTACGGAAAACCCGCGGGTTTAGAATGGCGGGGATGTCACGTGGAGCCCAAAAATGAGGGGAGGTCCGACCTACGATATCCACTGTTTTATCCCGCAGACTTGGACTGCAAATAAAAACTTTTTAAAAGGAAGATCCTCCCCTTTCAGCTGGGGCCAGTCTTTAGAGTAGTCCCAACTGGTTTGTTTCGGCCGGGATGGGCCGTGCTAGAACTCCCGGGCATGTAAATTCCCTTTCCCATTTCAAAGAGCTTGGGAAAGGTTTTCCCTTCTTGTGAAGGGGGAACTGGGAAAAAGCTTTCTTCAGCTCCTGGAGGGGCTCGAAGCCATCCCTTTATCAAGGGGGAAGGGAGTTGAATTTTACTGGGGTTTAAAAAAACCCGAATTGCCGAGGGGGAACCCCGGGCCTTTGGATGCCAGGGTTTAGGAATGGACAGAAAATCAGGAGCAGGGTCTAAGTAAACTAGCTTGTGGGGGTTTTCCTCTTCTTTTTTTGGGGGGGGCCCGGTCCTCTCTGTTTTTCAGTTCAAGCAATAAACGGGGGTCTTGGTTTTTAAAGGGTCCAGGGTTCCCTTTACATATGTCGGCCCCCATCAAGGGGCAGGCCTTGGTTTCCCTAAAATCCCCAGGCGATTGTTCCCGATGCCTTTTCCCCAACCCAGAAGCACCACATCTCTTGGAAAGTCTTGTAAATAAGGCCCAACCTCTTCCGCGCTTTTTGATGGGTTCCAACAGGCCAACCACAAAAAGGGACTGGTCAGCATCCGGGGCATATGGGTTTCTCAAAAAGGAGGAGAAACCCAAAATCAGAGAAGATCTTCAAAAACCCCGGGATGCTTTTTCCCCCTAATCTTGGTTGAGGGCATTTTGCGTCACCCGTTCACCAAAAATTTTCACTCTGGAAAGGCCCGCAGTGAACTCATTTCCCTATCTGACGGGCTTGATGAGGGGTTCGGCCACAATGGGCCCCCCCTGAAAACCCCCATTTAACTTTCCCCCCCCCCCCACAAAGGGCCTTTAAATTTTTCCTAAGTGTCTGTGTTGTTCTTCTTCAACCTGGGGCAATTTTTCCTGGGAATAGGGATAGGTTGTTTCTCAGGGTACCCCCTTTAAATTTACCTGTTAAAAAGACACTTGGGCTCGGGGGAATTTTAAACTAATATCTCGGGCCTTCGCCCCCCCTCCCCCTTGCAGTGAGGCCCGTGAGATCCCGGGGTCTGCCGAAGTCCCAAATTTCCTGGGCCCCTCCCCTTTAGGTGAACTGGTCCCCCCCCAGTGGGCCTTCCCGGGGAGTGCGGGGCAGGGGGGCCCGCGGTTTTGCTTCCTGGCCCCGGGAAGCAACTTTTTTTTCCCCGAAATTGTCATAATTTTATCCCTCGGTTTTTCCCCCCTCCCCTTTTCATCCCCATTTTGTTGGAGCATGCCCCCCACTGTTCTTTTTCGCCCATTTCCATGAGGTTCTCCCCTGTAGGGCTGGCGGGTCTGGGGCCCCCATAAAATTCCCCGTATTGCTTCCATTTTGGCATACGTGCTATATTTCCACCCTCTTGGTCCAGGGGTGGAAATGGTGACCCCGGAAGGGGCGGGCAAATTAAAACCCAGAAGGAAAGGGGGGTTTGGGGGACATCCGGGGGGGGGAGCATAGGCGGGGCTGGAGTAAAGGAAAGTGAATTTGGAAGGGCGGGCCGTGGCACTAAAGGGGTTTTTGGGAGCCTGGGTGTACTGGGCAGGGGGAGCAGAAGGTGTGGGTTTCAGGAGACGGGTGATTTTTGTACCCGGGTGGGCCCCGTTTCTTTTGGGGGGGGTTTCCCCATTGTTTTCAGCCTTTTTCTCCCCCTGACTTTGCTCTCCACCCCCAAGACAAGCCCCCCCATTACGGGCGTCAGCACAGTTTTTCACACTTTCCTTTTTTCCCCTTTTTTTCAGAAATTTTCCCCCTTGGGGGGGGTACAAAGGCACTGGGCCCCCCCGGGGGCCCCCCCTTCTCTATTTAATCCCAACATTACCCCTTTTACCAGGATTAGCCAAACAAAACATTCCCAAAAACCTTCAATCTACCTCCCTTTTTGATCAACCCTCGACCTTTCCTAACTTTATCACAAATGCTTTCTGAGGTCTTAAATCCGCTTCGCTACTTGAAATCCTTTTAGACTACTTTTTAATTTCTTCTTCCCCATCAACAAAGGGACTCTTATCTAACATTTTAGTTCCCTCTAAAAAACCCGAAAATGGGCGCTGGGGCACTACCTTTACATACCAAACCCTTTTTATTTTGTTGTTTTCTACAATCACATGATTACATTTTTAGGGGAAAAAAAAACGACAGACTCCGTTTTTCGAATTTTAATAGAAAACCCATTTCAGGCCCGCCCGTGCTCAGCTTTTTCCCTTTCACCCAAAGGGAAAACCTGAAATTTTTTGATTCCCAAACCCTCAAATTTTAAAAATCAAATTTTAAACACAAGATGCTTTTTTTTTTTCCCCCAAAACCCGGGCAATCCACTGCTCCACCGCGAGACTTAAACTCCCCCGTTATTTCCCTGGGGGGAAATTTTCATAAACCCAAAGCATTTTTTTCTCCCGTTTCTCCACTGCCAAACACCCTGCAACCCCGCTCTGCTTTCAATCCCGTTTTTTAAAAAACATTCAAAACACATAAAATGGGAAAAAAACCCCCAAGGGGGTTAAATTTTTACCCTTTATAGGGTTTAATAGTTGGGGGGAATCTTGCCTGTCAGGTTTACCTAAATATTTTAAACCCAAGAACAAAAGTACAAAGGGAGAGACAAAAACGATCTGCTCGGGGTAAGCAAAGTATAAAATCTACTTTCCCAGACCAAAACAGTTTTTCCCGAAGAGTTATGGCCCCTTTTTTTTCCAAACTGCCCTCTGCCGTAGAAGCTTTCAAACCCTTCAGTTTTCGGGTTTTAAAAACAGATCCAAACCCATGCCCCACGTTTAAGGGGCAACTGAAATGGAAAGTAGCCCCCAAAGGGGCTATTCTGTCCTTTTGGGGGGGGGCCCAAAATTTTCCCCTTTAAAAAAAAACAAAAAGGGGGCACCGAGAAAACAAATCACAACAAAGCCCTGTTGCTTTTGAAAAGTTTTTTTTTGCTTTTATTCACAAAATGGTGGCTTTTTTTAACCTTTTTGGGAAATTAGTAGATAAAAGCATCACATGTAGCTGGCTGTTGGGTCTATTGGCACGTCCTTTCTATAGACCACTCCCACGCTTCGGGAAAGCCCGAACACTGGGGTTTTAACTTCAAAAGGTTTCCATTTTTGGATTAAAACGACGAAACTCTACAAAATACTAAGGCACCCTTTTTTTTTAAAAACATTTTAATGACAAAAGATATACCTACAGCTTTTACATGCTGTACTATATAGGTATGTGCCTATTATATATATGTATATATATATATGTATATGTGAGGTATATAATAACTAATACAGTAAAACAGAAACACAACGGATCACACATATATAACCTTTGTTCTCATCCACAACACTGGGAAGAAGTCACTGTGCAGGGAGGTGAGAGGGGGAGCTGTGACTATCTCCTCTTGTGACTGGTGGATCCTGAGTTATCTATTCACACTGGTGTCTCCTTTCAGTTTGACCCTCTTTGTGCTGATAATGAGTAGACTACTGCAAATCTCTCTCTACAGAACAGGAAGTGTCAGACTATTATTAGGCCTAGTGGCCAAAGTGAAAACTGCAGGACTTAAGAATTATTTAAAAAATATTGAAAGGGATATGGAAAATAAAAAAAAAAATAACCAAAAATTCTTAAAAAATGTGTTGAACATAAAAATGTGAGTTAAACAATAAGTCATTTTGATGACACATTCCCTTTAAGTACTTTCAGCCCATACACTGGTTATTTGCAAGATGACCTTTCACATTAGTTTACTAAAAGTGCACTTGGTCATTTTAAAACCAGTCACCACATAACGAGTAGAGACCTGACAAAATGTGTAGCCGCATGAAACGCGTTGTTTTGCTTTTATTTGAAATTGGTCTACAAATAAAAAGAAGCATTCGGTCTGCGCGCTGCCTTCTGATCTGACTTTGATGATCAGTTCCCCGAGGATTCCAATTCTTTGGGGATATATTTCTCATTCATTTACTCAGGGGGAGTGGTCTGGGGTGGGAATGAATGTAGCAGTCTGATATGGAGCCTGAACTAAGTAAGGGGTCTGATCTAGGGTTTGAGTTAATTGATGTATGGAATGGGATGGGAATTAAGTAAGGGGACTGTGGGTCTTAATGTATTTAGGGGGTCTGATCTGGGGGTTTTCATTCATTTAGGTGGTCTGGTCTAGGGGTTTGCATTCATTTAGGGGGCCTGGGGTCTACATTCATTTAGGGGGCCTGATCTGGGGTCTGCATTCAGTTAGGGGGCCTGATCTGGGGTCTGCATTCATTTACGTGGCCTGATCTGGTGGTTTTCATTTATTTAGGGAGTCTATTCTGGGGTCTGAGCTAATTGATGAGTCTAGAATGTGGTGGGGATTAAGTCAGGAGGCTGTGTAAATTTATTGAGGGGGCCAGATCTGGGGACTGCACTAATTTAGGGGGTCTGATCTGGGATCTGCATTAATTTTGGGGGTCTGGTCTAGGGTCTGAATTAATTGATAAATCTGGAATGGGGTGGGAATTTAGTCAGGGGTCCGTGGGTCTTAATGTATTTAGGGGGCCTGATCTGATCTAGGGGTCTGCATTCATTTAGGGGGTTTAATCTTGGGGTCTGCATTTATTTAGGAGGTCTGGTCTGGGGTGTGAAATAATTGATGATTTTGGAATGGGTGGGAATTAAGTCAGGGGGCTGTGAGTCTTACTTTATTTAGAGGGCCTGATATGATCTAGGGGTTTGCATTCATTTAGGGGGCCATATCTGGGGGTCTGCATTCATTTAGGGGGCCTGATCTGGGGGTCTGCATTCATTTACGGGGCCTGATCTGGGGGTTTTCATTCATTTAGGGGGGTCTGGTCTAGGGGTTTGCATTTTGTTAGGGGGTTTGTTCTGTTCTGGGGTCTGAGTTAATTGATGAGTCTAGAATGTGGTGGGAACTAAGTCAAGAGCCTGTGTAAATTTAGTGATGGGGCCAGATCTGGGGTCTGCACTACTTTAGGGGGCCTGATCTGGAATCTGCATTAATTTTGGGGGTCTGGTCTAGGGTCTGAATTCATTGATGAGTCTGGAATGGGGTGGGAATTAAGGAAAGGGGCGGTGGGTCTAAATGTATGTAGGGGTGCCAGATCTGAACTAGGGGCCTGCATTCATTAAGGGTGTATGTTATGGGGTCTGAAATAATTTAGGAGTCTGGAATGGGGTGGGAATTTAGTCAGGGGCTGTGGGTCTTAATGTATTTAGGGGGCCTGATTTGAGGGTCTGCATTCATTTAGGGGGTCTGATCTGCGGTCTGAAATAATTGATGAGTCTGGAGTAGAGTGGGAAATAAGTCAGGGTCTGGTCTTGGGTCTGAATTTATTTAGCAGTCTAGGCTGGGGACTGAATACATTTAGGGATCTGGTCTATGGTCTTAATCTATTTAGGGGGACAGGTCTGGAGCCTGAATTAATTTAGTGGTGTTGTCTGGAGCATGAAATAATTTCATTGCCTGATATGGAGTCTGAACTAAGTAAGGGTTCTGATCTAGAGTCTGAAGTAGAGTCTGGTATGGGGTGGGAATTAAGGAAAGGGTCTGTGGGTCCGATCTGGGGTCTGAGTTATTTAAACTAAGTAACTTAAACAATTTAGGTGTTCAGGTCTGAGATCTGTCTTATTTTGACAGCCTGATCTGGAGTCTGAATAGATTTAGGGGCCTGGTCTATGGTCTGCCTTTGTTTAGGAGTCAGCTTGGGTTCTGAGGGGTGCAGTCTAGGGTTTAAATTAATTAAAGGGTCTTACAGTGTTTGTGGGGTGGGAACATGTTCATGCTCTTTATGTATTTGGTTTTACTACAATGGGCCATTGGGCAGAATTGAAGCTACAGTAATGGATCTCCCAGGGGCTGGCACAGTATTGGTGGTAGCAGCAGGATGGAGCAGCGTTGCTATGGACGGTGGAGATATACAGTAGATGTAGAATATGATTAGGACAGGAACATTGGTCACTGTGTTAATATTGCATTTACCTGTGACTAGTGGGAAGTCCAGAGGATTTTGCAGTGTTATCAGGCCCTGTGCAGGGATTTGGACTTTGTGCAGAGACCAGGGTCAGTCACAGGCAAATCAAAAATAGCAAAATAACTTTATAAATGGACTGAAACCAAAATCCTTGTCCCTCAGGCAAAGAGCAGCAGCTACAAGTACATACTCATAGGTAGTCAACCTCCGGCCAAGCACTGACCAGCAGACATAGAGCTAGCCATCATGTGAAGGTTTAGCACCTGGCCGCCCGTTATCTATGGATGATGCTTCAGGACGGCCACGGACGGGGGAGACGCTGCCTGAATGGTGATGGCCATATTGTCCTCTTATCCTGGAGGAGAACACTTTTCTGAACTATATGCAATGTTGGAGGCCAAGGTCAAGGACATATGAGAGCACTGGATAGGTGGATCTGGACACGTGTCCTGTTATGGTCCCAGAAGGAGTTGGGTCATAGGACCATGTATATTGGGGATGCTGGTTCTTTCCTGTATGTTGCTGCTTTCTGATATCCTGGAGAAGTGACATTAAGAATGGTAAGTATATGGAGTCATATGTTATAGACCTCTCTCTTGTACATACCCCATGGGTATCTCTGGATCTATCCTTTCCTCCACAGAGTCCTGAAAAAGTCTGGGACCCCAAAAACATCAGTGATTCCCTATTTTAGAGCAGATGTAATGTGTGCAAACAGCAGGGGCAGAACTGCTCAGTTAGCCCCCAATGATAAAATGACCACTGGGAGAAGACCAGGAAAAACTGCATTCTCTGTAGGGAAAGCTGTGTCCTTGTAGAGGACATAATTCCAAGAACTATTAGGACATTGGTACTAATTCGGGCATGTGACTGGTACTTAAGGGTGGGTTGTGGAAGGTACCTTTGAGTGGAAAGTAGGATAGTATATGGGAGACAATTAGGGGTAGGACATGGAAGATCCCAGTAATGTGGGGAGAATGATTGCAATTTATACAGGGAGGCATAGAGCTAACACTTACGGGGGCATATGCCAAGTGCTTATTGGGGATAGATGGCAGGAAGTCTATGAGAGGGTATGGAGAGTATGTGAATGCAATGTATACAAGGAGGCATAAGGCTAACACTTGTGAGAGATGTGGTTACAACAAATATAAGGACATTGGTACTAATGGGGGTATGTGGCTGATATTTGCGGGGGGCTTTAGCAGGTGCCTCCAAGTGGCAAGTTGCATGCACTTTATATGTTTGAGATATCAGAGAGTATATGGCATGATCTTGGAGTAGGTTATGGTCACAATATGTATTGGGCATGTGATTGCAATGTATCCAGGAAGGTATGGGGCTAACACTCATGGGGGCAGCGTGGCCAGTGTTTATGAGGGGTTCATGGCTGGACATCTATGGCTGAAATATATAAGATGGTATGGAAGGTATGTGACTGGCTCTTATGGAAGAACATGTATACAAGTGAATGAGAATTGTTGGATGAGAACCCAGCTGTGGGACTATAAGGACCATAGAAAGAGAGAGCCATGTGACTCCTGAGTTGGGGAGACAGCTGTGGGACTACTCGGGCCATGGAAGGAGAGAGCCATGAGATTCCTGAGCTGAGGAGAGAGCTGTGAGACTACTGGGACCATGGAAGGTGAGAACCATGAGATTCTTGAGCTGAAGAGACAGCTGTGGGACTACTGAGACCATGGAAGGAGAGAGCCATGAGATTCCTGAGCTGAGGAGACAGCTGTGGGACTACTCGGACCATGGAAGGAGAGAGCCATGAGATTCCTGAGCTGAGGAGACAGCTGTGGGACTACTGGGACCATGGAAGGAGAGAGCCATGAGATTCCTGAGCTGAAGAGACAGCTGTGGGACTACTGGGACCATGGAAGGAGGAGACCATGAGATTCCTTGAGCTGAAGGGGAAGTGTGGGACTACTGGGACCATGGAAGGGGAGACCCTGAGATTCCTTGAGCTGAGAGACAGCTGTGGGACTACGGACCAAAGGAAGGGAGAACCATGAGATTCCCGAGCTGAAAGGGACAGCTGTGGGACTACATGGCCCATGGAAGGAGAGAGCCATGAGATTCCTGAGCTGAGGAGAGAGCTGTGGGACTACTGGGACCATGGAAGGAGAGAGCCATGAGATTCCTGAGCTGAGGAGAGAGCTGTGGGACTACTGGGACCATGAAGAGACAGCTTGGGACTACTGGGACCAGGGAAGGAGAGCCATGGATTCCTAAAAAGAGGAACAACTGTGGGACACTTTGACCAGGGAAAGGGAGAAGCCATGAATTTTAAAAGAGGAACAACTGTGGGACTACTTTGACCATGGAAGGAGAGAGCCATGAATTCCCCTGACTGAGGAGACAGCTGGGGGACACTGGGACCATGGAAGGAGAGACCGAACTCCTGACGAAGAGACACTTTTGGACTTTTGGGGAAACCATGGAAGGAAGAGAGCCAGAGATTCCTGGCAAAGAGACGCTTGGGACTACGGGAACTAGGAAGGAGAGAGCCATGAATTATGAGCTGAAAAAACCAGTGGGGTTTACTGGCCATGGAAAAAGCCATGAGATTCCTGAGCTGAAGAGCAAGCTTGGGACTATGGCCCATCGAAGGGAGACCCATGAATTCCTGAGCGGGGAGACAGCTGGGACACTGGCACCATGAAAGAGAGACCCATAGATTCCTGAGCGAAGAGACAGCGTGGACACTGACACGAGGGAAAGGGAGAGAGCCATGAGATCCTAGCTAAGAGACAGCTTTGGGACTACGGGGACCATGTAAGGAAGACCTTTTGACCCTTTGAGGAAGGACACTTGGGCCTTGTCCAGGGAAGGAGGAGCCAAGTTTCCGAGCTGAAAAACCAAGCGGGGGACTACTGGGACCATGGAAGAAGAGCCATGGACCCCTCGGCTCAGGAACAGCTGTGGGACTACTGGGACCATGGAAGGAGAAGCCATGTACCCCGAGCTGAGGGAACAGCGGGGGGCTAGGGGGACCATGGAGAGAGAGAGCCATGAGATTCCTGAGCTGAGGAGACAGCTGTGGGACTATAAGAACCATAGAAAGAGAGAGCCATGTGACTCATGAACTGAAGGGGGGACATCTGAGGCTTGAAAACTTCATGGAAGCAGACGAGGACTTCATTGACCTCAAGAGGTTCACCCATTTTGGTGACTTTCGAGGGATTTCCATAAACTCCCTTTCCCCCCTCTTTTGCTGACTGGGCAGGTAGGTGACCTTAGATCCCAGTTTATTATTGGGAAAACAGTTAATGGGGAAAAGTTTGTGTTAAAAAGGGGCAGGCCCCTTTTAAGGTAAATTGATTCCAGGGGAAAATTTAATGATTATTTTTTTTAAAAGGCTAAAAAGAGCCGGGTTTTCCCCCCCAAAAATCTACAGAACTCATCTCAGCTCGTAGAAGTACCAGCAGGATCAGCTCCATCCTACATCTACTGTACATACAGGTAACATCTGCTTTCAGGGGCATAGCTAAAGGCTAAACGGGCCGGGTGCAAAAACGTCCCCTTTGGGGCCTCCTCCCCCCCAGACAACGGCGTGGGCCCAAATGGTTTTTCACAGTAGGTTCCCCGCCTGACGTGTTGATTGCAGTGTAGTTTTCCCTGGAAAATTATCTCTACTTAAAGGGATTGTCTGATAGAAGAAAATTTCAAATGGGGCCAAAGGAAAACAAGTTATACAGCTATAGTGTCTCCCCCTCCCCACCCCCATCTCCCTCCTCCCCTTCCCCCAAAAATTTTTTTAAATGGGGGGGAACGGGAAAAAAAATTAAATTAAACTTTTTTTTTTTTTAAGGTTTATTTTTTATTGTATTTTTACCCCTTTACGGGTTAAATTTGGGAATTATTTTGTTTCTTCGGGTCACTCGTAAAAAAAGGGCCAAAAATACTGCCACATGATCACTGCATGTCACCGGTATATAGTAACTAATACCATCATGTTACTGACCAAACCAGTATAGCAACACCAATAATACCAATACCAACCATATACAAGGACCAAATAATACCACAACAAACCATTACCAGATAGTAACATTTCACCCCAAAAAAAATATTACCCCACAAAAAAAATTAGACCCCACATAATACACATATCGGGTGAATTTCCCCACTTTTATATTACTAATACCACCAAAAACGGTTCCCGGGGGAAAATTTAAAAACCCCCACATGTCACCACCAAAAATAACCCCAAATTTTTTAAATGAAAAAAAAACAAATTACACAAAACCCAAATTTATTACCTCCATATATGGTAGAAAACCGTGTACAAAAGGTTCGCAACTGAAAAATTACCCCATACAGTGACCAAAAAATGGTAAAACCCCCCAGGTACACAGGTTTTTCAGACGGGTATACCCCTTTTCCCTTTAAAGTGACCATATAATTTTGGGAACCATTGTACACAGGCTCAGCAACTGTATTTTAACCCCCCATACGTGACCATAAAAGGGGAAACCACCAGTTACCCCGGTTCTGCAGACTGTAAAATTTTCCCCCCTACAGTGACCTTTAATAGTGGTAAACACCAGTGTACACAGGCTCTGCAACTGTAAAATTAACCCTCCAAAAACAGTGACCCATATAGGGGTAGACACCATTGTACACAGGCCTGCAACTTTTATACCCCCTCCATACTTTGCCCAAATATAGGGGTTTAGAAAACCAGAGTACACAGGCTCTGCAGACGTAAATTACCTCCATACATTGACCAAAATAGTGAAGAAAACCAGGGGAACAAAAACTCTGTCAGACGGGATTTTTACCTCCTACGGGAACCAAAAGGGAAGGCACCAGTGTACACAAGTTTCTGCAAAGGGGTATATTACCTCCATACAGGACCATATAGTGGAGCCCAAAAAATTTAAAACAAGGATCTGCAGACTGTTAATTTACCTCCAAAAACAGTGACCATATAGTGGTAACACCAGTGTCTCAGGCTCTGCAGACTGAATTTTTACCCCCCAACAGTAACCAAATAGGGGTTAGACCCCCCGGGTTAAAAAGACTCTGCAGATTTGAAATTTTACCTCCATACAGTGACCATAAATTAAAAGCCCACCGGGAAAACACAGGTCTCCCGGGATTTTAAATTTTTAACCCCCATACGTCACCAAATAGTGGTATTTCACCATGTACACAGACTCTGAAAGGGGCATTTATACCCCAGGACTCCAGGTGACATTTTTCCCCGAAAGTCTTTCTTTTTTTTCCTCCACCCGGGCCCCGAACGCCATGATGATTTTTCTAAAGCCCACGACTCCCCGAAAATTTTTTTAAAACAAAATATCTTAACATTTTAACTCCCCAGCACCCCCCAAAAAATTTTCCCACCCCTTTAATACCCCCTTCCAAAAGGGAAAATAACCCCCCCAAAAATTGGGCCCCCAAACAAAATTTTAACCCCCCAAATGTTACTTCCCCCAGACGAGAAAGGGCCCCCTTTTTGTGCCCCCCCATAGGTAATTACAAACTGATTTTGGGAAACCCCCAAAATTTAAAGGCCCGGGGCCAGATAGGTAATGCCCCCCAAATTGGGAAATGTTAGCCCCCTTTCAAACTTAGAAAAATCGGGTTTAATTTTGGGGCAAGTTTTTTTTCCAATTAATAGGTAAAGTCAAAACTTTTGGTTCAAAAGGAAATTTTGGGGCCCCTTTTTTAAAAAAAAAACGGGTTTAAAATAGGTAGGTCTCAAATTAGGTAGTTTATAGAGGGCCCCTCAGTAAGGTAGGAAAAAATAAATCCCTTTTGAAAATTTATTTGGTAAAAAAGGAATCTTCAGAATGGGGTATAGATGCCCCCTCAATAGGTATTTTAGACCCCCTTTCAATGGGTTTAATTACGAATATATCCCCCCTTGGTAGAAATTTATTGGGGCCTTTCCTTATAGATATGCATAAAGTTCCCCTTTTGGGTAGCCCCTCATTAAAATTTTGGCCCCCCAGAATAGGGGAAATATGGGAAATGAAAGCTAAACCCATATTTTTTTAAATCTCCTGTTTAAAGGGCGGGGTTTTTATGGGGTTGGAAAAAATTTTAAATTTTTTTTTTTTCTTCCATTGTGTTCAACGTACGGAAAAACGCATTTTTATATTTTGAAATTTGACGGGCCCCCTTTTAAACGACGCAAAAAACCCAAAATTATTTGTCCTTTTTTTGTAACTTTTTTTATTTTTTTTGTAAAATGTTGACAGGCGGATGCTTTGAATTTTTTTAAAATTTTAAAAAAAAATTTTTTTCCCATATTTTTTTTTTTTTACTTGTGGGGTCTTAGGGGGCCCCTTTAGCAACAAGGGGAGTACGATTGTTGCAAAATTTTTTTCTGCAATATTAAGAAAATTGCAAAACCCATCTACAATAATGGCTCTGCAGGTGCAACAAAAGGTAGAAAACATAGCATCTGTGGAGGCCCTCCATTGGGGCCCCCTTGGCGCCCCAAATGACACCAACTTGTACCCCCAATCTCGTAGTATTTGGGAAAGGGGGGGCCGAACGTGGCGGGAACGGTTCCCCCACATCTTTTACCAAACCCTTTTGGGAAAATGCCAATGCCTTGTAAAATTTGGCGAAATCTAAAGGGTCAAAATGCCCAGGATTTTAACAAACAGACCAGCATACTGCACTAAATAGCTTTCAAAAAATTAAAGGAATACCTAGTGGGGGTTTTTTGTTTGGGACTTGTTTGTTTCCACAGCAATGCCAAAAGGGAACTACAAGCCCCACATGCCTAAAAGTAACCTTTTTTCCCCCCTTTTTCTGCCTCTAAGGCCCGCATTCTCCTCTGGAACCCGTGAGACTAGCGTCCCGGGTCTTTGATCTGCTGGGGTCTTTTTTTGACCCCCTCAAACACAGCTTGTGTGGGAAGGAGGGGGTTTATGGGCCCCCTGCTTTTCCGGGCCCTGCCCCATTTTTTAAAACCCCTATAAAACCCCCGTTTCTAAAACCACTGTCCCGCTCTGTGGGGCTGAATTTTGGGCCCTTTTTTGTTCTGGGCCCTGAAAACTCCTCCCTTTATCAGACTTTGTGATTTGCACTTAATTTATATTACAACACAACCCAAGGACACAAGTTTGAGAAAGTCAAGGCCAGCAGGCTCATGATGGCTCATGGGGGAGCAGTGAAAAACACCAGTGGGCCCTTGGGCACAGTGAGCCCCTTGAAATGCCAGACTAGGGCTGATTTTCAGAGAGAAAGGTAGAAAAAAAGAGGCAGAAAGCAAGCGGCAGAGGGGTTTAAAATTAATTTTACATTAGGGGTTAGGATTGGTACCAGAACAAAATTTCCCCTATGGAAACCCAGGAAAAAACTTTAGTGGTGGAGCCCCAGAAAAAACTTCATTAGTGGACCCCAAGAGTCAACTTTACTGGTGGAATCCAGGAATCAGCTTTACTAGAGGGCCACAAGGACCACTCCTTTGGTGGGCCCAAAGAATCCTTCTACGTAACCCTAGAATAAAATTTAAAGGTGGACCCCAGAGTAATTTTCTGGTTAACTCAAGAACCAATTCACTTGGGGGAAACACAAGCTACCCCCACTGGGGGCCCAAAGAATCAATTCTGCGGGTGACCCCCAAAATCAGCTCCACTGGTGGCCCCCCAAGACAGCCCCCATGGTGGGCCCCAAGAATAAACTCCACTGGTGGCCCCAAGAATACCCTTGGGGGGGCCCCAAAGAATCAGCTCCACTGGGGGGCCTAAAGAATCAGCTCCACGGTGGGCCAAAGAACAGCTCCACTGGTGGGCCCAAAGAATCACTCCATGGGGGCCCCCAAAAGAATCACTCCACGGTGGGCCCAAAGAAAACCCCAAACGGGTGGGCCCAAAGAATCGCCCCACTGGTGGGCCCAAAGAATCAGCTCTACTGGGGGGCCCAAAGAATCACCCCACTGGTGGGCCTCAAGAATCAGCTCCACGGGTGGGCCAAAAAACGCTCCACGGTGGGCCTCAAAATAAACTCCACGGGGGCCTCAAGAATCAGCTCCACTGGGGGGGCCCCTAAAAAATCAGCTCCACTGGGGGGCCCAAAATCAGTTTCCATGGGGGGCCTCAAGAATCAGCTCCACTGGGGGGCCCCAAAAAAAACGCTCCAGGGTGGGCCTCAGAATCAGCTCCACTGGGGGCCTCAAGAACATCCACTGGGGGGCTCAAAAATCACCCATGGGGGGCCCCAAAATCAGCTCCACGGTGGGCCCTAAAGAATAGCTCCAATGGTGGGCCCTCAAAAATCAGCTCCTGGTAGGCCTCAAGAATCACCCACGGGTGGGCCCTCAAAACAGCTCCACTAGTGGGCCTCAAAATCAGCCCCCACTGGGGGGCCTCAAGAATCACCCCAAATGGGGGGCCTCAAAAATCAGCTCCAGGGTGGGCCTCAATATCATCTCCACTGGGGCCCTCAGAAAACCCATGGTGGGCCCAGAACAGCTCCACGGGGGGGCCCAAGAATCAGCCCACTGGTGGGCCTCAAGAATCACCCCACTGGGGGGCCCCAAAAATCAGCCCCATGGGGGCCCAAAGAAACGCTCCAGGGGGACCCAAAGAATCAGCTCCACTGGTCCCCCTCAAGAATCAGCCCATGGGGGGCCCAAGAATCACCCCTCTGGGCCCTCAAAATCAGTCCACTGGGGCCGAAAGAATCAGCTCCACTGGTGGGCTGAAAGAAAAAATTCTGCTTGTGATCTGCAACAATCAACTCCACTGCTGGGAACAAGAATTAACTTCACCGGTGGGGCCAAAGAATCACCTCCACTGCTGGCCCCAAGAATCATCTCCACTCTTGATCCCCAAGAAACATCTCCACTGGTAGATCCCCAAGAATTAACTCTACTGGTGGGCTCAGGAGTCATCTCCACTGGTGGGGCCCAAGAATCAACTCCACTGGTGGGTCTCAAGAATCAACTCCACTTGTGGGCACCAAGAACCAACTCTACTGGTGGCCCCAAGAAACAATTCCACTAGTAGACCCCAAGAATCAACTTTACTGGTGGCCACAAAGATCAACTCTGGTGGACCTCAATGAACATCTCCACTGATGGACTCAAAGCATAAATTCTGCTGGTGATCCCCAAGAATGAGCTCCACTGGTGGACCCCAAGCATCAGCTCCACTGGTGGGCCTCAAGAATCAACTTTACTGGTGGCCACAAAATAATTTTGGGGGCCTAAATTAAAACCTCCACTGTGGACTCAAAGCATAAATTTGCTGGTGATCCCCAAGAATAGTCCACGGGTAGACCCCAAGCATCGCTCCACTGGGGGGGGCCCCAAAGAATTAACCCCACGGGGGCCCCAAGAATAAAAATCCATTGGGCCCAAAAGAATCAGCTCCAAGGGGGCCAAAAATCACTCCACTGGGGGGCCAAAGAGTCAGCTCCACGGTGGGCCAAAAATAGCTCCACTGGGGGGCCCAAAAACGTCCATAGGGGGGGCCCAAAGAATCAGCTCCACTGGTGGGCCCAAAGAATCAGCCCCCATGGTGGGCCCAAAGAATCACCCCCCCGGGTGGGCCCAAAGAATCAGCTCCACGGTGGGCCTAAAATCATTCCATGGGGGCCAAAAGAATCATCCATGGTGGGCCAAAAGAATAAATTTTGCGGGTGTCTGCAACAATAAACCCCCATGCTGGGGCACAAGAATTAATTTCACCGGGGGGCCTAAAATCACCTACCGCTGGCCCCAAAATCTCCCCCCAAAATTTGCCCCCAATAAAAAATCTCCACGGGTAATCCCCCAAGAATTAACTTTTGGGGTGGGCTCGGAGTCATCTCCACTGGGGGGGCCCAAGAATCACCTCCAGGGTGGGTTCAAATCCACTTGTGGGCACCAAAAACCAACTCTACTGGGGGCCCCCACAAACAATTCCATAGTAGACCCCAAGAACAACTTTATGGTGGCCACAAAATAAACCTTGGGGGCCTAATGAACATCTCCACGATGGACTCAAAGAAAAATTCTGCTGGTGATCCCCAAGAATCAGCTCCACTGGGGACCCCCAAGCTCAGTCCAGGGGTGGCCCCCAAGAACAACTCCACTGGGGGCCCCCCAAAAATAAACCCATTGGGGGGCCCAAAAGAATCATCCACGGGTGGGCCTAAAGAATCAGCCCATGGTGGCCTAAAAAATCACTCCACGGTGGGCCAAAGAATCAGCCCACGGGGGGCCAAAAAGAATCAGCCCCACTGGTGGGCCCAAAGAATCATCCCTGGGGGGCCCAAAGAATCAGCTCCACGGGGGGCCCTAAAGAATCAGCCCCACTGGTGGGCCCCAAAGAATCAGCCCCATGGGGGGGCCCAAAAAAAATCAGTTTCCACTGGTGGGCCCAAAAAATCAGCCCCACTGGTGGGCCTCAAGAATCAGCTCCTTTGGGTGGGCCTCAAAATACTCCATGGTGGGCCTCAAAATCAGCTCCATGGTGGCCTAAAGAATCGCTCCACTGGGGGGCCTCAAAAAACGGCACGGGTGGGCCTCAAGAATTAGCTCCACTGGGGGAGGAGTCATCCCATGGGGGGCCCAAAATAAACCCCAGGGTGGGCCCAAGAATCCATTTGGGGGGCAAAAGAACCACCTCTACTGGTGGCCCCCACAAACAATTTCCACTAGTAACCCCAAGAATCACTTTACTGGGGGAAAAAAAAGATAACTTGGTGGGCCTCAAGAACTTTCCCCAAACTGAGGGATCAAAGATAAATTCTGCTGGTGATCCCCAAGAATGAGCTCCACTGGTGGACCCCAAGAACTCCAGGGTGGGCCCCAAGAATCAACTCCACTGGGGGGGGCCCCAAGAATCAACCCCATTGGGGGGCCCCCAAAGAACGCTCCATGGTGGGCCAAAAAATCACTCCACTGGGGGCCTAAAAAAACAGCTCCACTGGTGGGCCAAAAGAATCAGCCCCATGGGGGCCAAAGAATCATCCACTGGTGGGCCCAAAGAATCAGCCCACTGGGGGGGCCCAAAAAATCAGCTCCAGGGGGGCCTCAAGAATCGCTCCACGGGTGGGCCCAAAGAATCAGCCCCACGGGGGGCCCCAAAAGAATCCCCCACTGGGGGGCCTCAAAACACTCCACGGGGGGCCTAAAGAACGCTCATTGGGGGCCTAAAAAATCAGCCCACGGGTGGGCCTCAAGAATCAGCGCACTGGTGGGCCTCAAGAATCACTCCACTGGGGGGCTCAGAGTCATCTCCACTGGGGGGGCCCAAAAATCAATCCAGGGGGGTCTAAGAATCCACTTGTGGGAAACAAAACCCACCTCACTGGGGGGCCCCCCACGAAACAATTCCCTAGTAGACCCCAAAATCAACTTTATGGTGGCCAAAAAGATAAACTCGGGTGGCTCAAGGAACATCTCCACTGATGGACTCAAAGCAAAAAAATTCTGTGGTGATCCCCAAGAATAGCCCACTGGGGGACCCCAAACACTCCACTGGTGGGCCCCCAAGAATCAACTCCATGGGGGGCCCCCAAGAATCACTCCATTTGGGGGGCCCAAAGAATACCCCACTGGTGGGCCTAAAGAATGAGCTCCGTGGTGGGCCAAAAGAACAGCTCTATGGTGGGCCAAAAATCACCCCTGGGGGGGCCAAATAAACAGTCCACTGGTGGGTCTAAAAGAATCACCCCCCGGGTGGGCCCAAAGAATGGGTCCCTGGTGGGCCCCAAAAAAACCTCCACGGGGGGCCCCAAAATCAGCCCACTGGTGGGCCCAAAAATTCACTCCCTGGGGGGCCCAAAAATCGGCTCCACTGGGGGGGCCCAAAGAATCAGCCCCTGGGGGGCCCTCAAGAATCACTCCCTGGTGGGGCTCAAGAATCCTCCATTGGGGGCCCCTCAAAATCAGCTCCCTGATGGGCCCAAGAATCACTCCACTGGGGGGGCCTCAAGAATATCCCCACTGGTGGGCCTCAAGAAATCAGCTCACGGGGGGCCCTCAAAATCAGTCATGGGGGGCCTAAGAATTACGCCACTGGGGGGCCTCAAAAATCACTCCACTGATGGGCCCAAAGAATCACTCCACTGGTGGGACCAAAGAAACGCCCCATGGGGGGCCCAAAAATCAGCCCACTGGGGGCCCAAAGAATCAGCCCCCATGGTGGGCCCAAAAAAATCAGCTCCATGGGGGGCCCAAAGAATCGCTCCACTGGTGGCCCAAAGAACACTCCAGGGGGGCCCCAAAAATCAGCCCACGGGTGGGCCTCAAGAATCATCCACTGGGGGGCCCCCCAAAGAATCACCCACGGGGGCCCAAAGAAACAGCTCCAGGGTGGGACCCAAAGAACAGCCCCAAATGGTGGGCCAAAAAATCAGTCCCGGTGGGGCCCAAAAGAATCGCTCCACTGGTGGCCCAAAGGAACACTCCACGGGTGGGCCCAAAAATCAGCTCCACTTTTGGGCCTCAAAAAACAGCTCCACGGTGGGCCCAAAGAATCAGCTCCACGGGGGGCCCAAAAGAATCATTCCACGGGTGGGCCCTAAAGAATCGCTCCATGGTGGCCTAAAGAACAGCCCCCCTGGGGGGCCCAAGAATCGCTCCACGGGTTGCCTAAAGAATCGCCCCACTGGTGGGCCTCAAAAACAGCTCCACAGGGGGCCTCAAGAATCACTCCCTGGTGGCCCCAAGAATCAGCTCCACGGGTGGGCTTAAAGAGTCACTCCATGGTGGGCCTCAAAAAATCAGCTCCAATGGAGCCTCAAGAACATCCACTGTGGGCCTCAAAATACTCCACTGGGGGGGCCTCAAGTCAGCCCCCACTGGGGGGCCTCAAGAAAAAACTCCACTGGTGGGCCCAAAAAACACCCCTGGGGCCCAAAAAGAATCGCTCCACTGGGGGACCTCAAAAATCAGTCCACGGGGGGCCGAAAAAATCAGCCCCACGGTGGGCCGAAAGAATCAGTCCATGGGGGGGGCCAAAAGAACAGCCCACTGGTGGGCCGAAAGAATAAATTCTGCTGGTGATCTGCAACAATCAACTCCACTGCTGGGGCACAAGAATTAACTTCACCGGTGGGGCCTAAGAATCACCTCCACTGCTGGCCCCAAGAATCATCTCCACCACTCTTGATCCCCAATAAACATCTCCACTGGTAGATCCCCAAGAATTAACTCTACTGGTGGGCTCAGGAGTCATCTCCACTGGTGGGGCCCAAAACAACTCCACTGGTGGGTCTAAAATCAAACCCATTTGGGGGCACCAAAACCAACTCTACGGTGGCCCCAAGAAACAATTCCATAGTAACCCCAAAATCAACTTAGGGTGGCACAAAAACAACTCTTTTTGGCCCAATAAACACTCCACTATACTCAAAGCAAAAATTTTCTGCTCGTGATCCCCAAGAATGAGCCCCGGTGGCCCCAAAGATCAGCTCCCGGGGTGGGCCTAAAGAAAAATTTTAAACGGGGGCCACAAAGATCAACTCTGGTGGGCCTCAATTAACATCTCCACTGATGGACTCAAAGCATAAATTCTGCTGGTGATCTCCAAGAATGAACTCCACTGATGGGCCTCAAAAATCGACTTAGTGGACCCTAAGAATAAACTTCACTGGTGACCACAAGGATCAACTCCATTGGTGAGGCCCAAGAATCATCTTTCCTACTGGCCCTCTTGAATCAAATCCCTTAGTGGGCTCCGAGCACCCCAGTCCGACATTAGAGGGTCGTATCTATTTACTGACATAGTAGGGTTGATAATTGCAATGGGGCCAAGCAGCTGAGGGCCCCTAGGTCTCTGATAAATGAGACACCAGAGTGAAGGTCAGAAAATAGGGAGGAGGGGTAATATTTGCCTAAAATTCTGTAATAATGTAACTTGTGATGTTTGTTCTACAAGACAGTGTCTTGCATTGAATGTGGTCATTTCTCTTCCAGGGAGACAACATGTCCTACAATGTCCGTTTGTACCGGGAATCCGACCATCGTCCGGTCCTGGAGATCTTCAAGTCTGGGTGTTACGAGCATGTCTCTACAGCCTTCTACAATGCCCTGAAGCAGCCTCAGTGCCGGCTCCTACTACTGGTGGGGTTGGTCCTTCCGCTGGTCACCACCGGATCCCTGGTGCTCTCCATCTTGGGTGGGGTCACCGTGCTGTTCGTCTTATGGTTGCCCGGGTCGGTGTTTTTTTATTTTCACGCCTGGGATGGTGGAGTAAAAGATCTGAAGGACATCAGAAAATTTTACATGCAGAGGAAATACTCTTGTTTCTGGGTGGTGGAGTTGGAAGGAGAAGTTGTGGGCATGGTGGCCGCCAAACCTTATGTCACCCCTCACGAGACTAACGTGGAGCTGAAGAGGATGTGTGTATCTAGGCACCATAGAGGCAAAGGGATTGCTAAACTCTTATGCCGGACGGTGATTGACTTTGCCCGGAAAAGTGGGTGTAGTGAGGTCATCTTGTCCACCACAAAGTTACAGGTAGACGCTAAACGTCTGTACGAGAAGATGGGCTTCAAGCCTCTAGACATCGATCTGCACAACGTAGCCCTCAGGTTCATCGGCATGGACTGGATTGGGTACAGATATGACCTCTCCTCCACTAGATGATGCTCTAGGATTAGGTCGCTTGGATCCTTGTTTGCTATTGATCCTGTTTTTAGACCTTCCTTCATGTGGTGGAGGTTGGAGGCATCAGTCCTATTCGGTATGTTCACCACCAATGGTCCTCAATAGAGAACATATAAAATATTGTCCTTCTCTAGCAGGAGAGAGAAATTCTGTTTGGTGGGGCAGACTAATATCACATTACTTAGTCTTCTGCTTATCTTTATATAGGTCTCTTTACAAATAGTAGGTAATGACAATGATTGCTCTATTGTTCTTTCAACAGGGATAGATAAGATTAGACTAGATTAAAAGCAATATATACAAGGATAGAATCACCAGAGTGGGCTAATTCCACTTTACTTTGGCAGCTGTTTAGCTCTATGTAGTCTCATTACAAATAGTAGGTAATTACACAATGATTGCTCTATTGTTCTTTCAACAGGGATATATAAAAAATTTAGACCGAGGGGAGCATGTAAAAAAGGTATAAACAGTGAGGGGGTAATCTCAGTTATCAACGCCGCTTATCGCTAAATAGTCTAATTACAAATATTAGGTAATAGCATACCTTTGGCTTGTTTTTCCCCATAGGTGATGGATTAGAAAAATAAGTGCAATACATGAAAGTTTAAAATCAGAGTAGGCAAATCTCACTTTATTTCAGCTGCGTTTCTCAATACCGCATTGAATATAGGTAATCATAAAGATTGCTTATTGTTTTCAGCGGGGTTAATAAGATTAGACCAGAAGAAAATCTGGGGGGAAGAATCACTAATCCCCTTTTTTTCAGTGGTGTAATTTTAAAATGCCATTAAAAATATTTGGTAATGACTACTATGTTAAATGGTTCTCTCCCGGGAATATATAAAGATTAGACAACCAAAAGCAATACAGGGAAATTTGATAGAACGCAGAGTGTGGTTATCACTTTTTTCAGTGATGTTTTATCTCTAAATAGTCTCATTAAAAATAGTAGGAAATACATAATGCAACTATTGTTCTCTCAAAAAGGGGTAGAAAAAGATTAGACTAGCTTTAAACAATACTGATAGAATAAAAACAACAGAGCCCTTAGTCTCACTTTACTTTAGTGCTGCTTTTTTTGTATTCTTATAAATGAGATAATGCAAATGGACCTAGTGGTTTCTTACGGGGATATATATGATTAGACTAGAACATAAACAATACATGGACGGATAGAATCAGCAGATTGGGTAATCTAAATTTATTTTTGCACTGGTACTCTATCAGCCTCAATACAATGTAGGTAATGAAAGGTCGCTCTTTGTTCTCTAAAACAGTGATAATAAATAGATGGCAGGTACGGTGCTGCACCCTCATGGGGATCCACCTCAATGAGGGCTCTGGTCAAAGCATGGACATTGTGAACTCAAGCGCATCCTAAGCGCCTTACAGAGCACACAAGGAACAGGTTATGTAGAACTATCGATTGCAATGAACTATATGGAGCGTTTCTCAATGTCGCCCTGTGAAGACAATAGAAGATGTTGTCCTGTTATTGATACGGCTGAACTCTATACATCTGTGAAGTCATACTTGGGGTGGATATAGGTGACCCCTACTGCGTGCGTCTTCATCTATAGAACCCGAACCGCTATGACTCAAAGGCTCTGTCTCCCAGGGCCCTCTCAACGCATTATGGGCCCTGGGGAGAGCTTTTTGGGCCCCAACCTGTTTATCAAAATTTTTAATAATATGATGTTTTTTTTTGCACATAGCAACCATTTAGAGTCATAAAGACCAATCAGGCTTAAAATTTTTAAATTTTTTAGAGCATAAATAAAATGAAAGCTGGCTCTGAGTTTGATTTGGTTTTCTAAAAAAAAAACAAACTATTAGACCCCTTTTTAAAATAAGGCCCACTATGTTATCCCTAAAATCAATGAGCGCTGTTGAGGATTGCTTTACGGGGGAATTGTATTTTTGGGGGGTAGTTTGAGTTTACATTTTTAAAATAGCATAGTTCTTTAAAAAAAAAAGCAGCACGAACGAACAAAAGTGCTTTTCTGATTTATTTTTTAAATTTTTTTTTTATACCATTACATTTTACACAAATAACCCCTTACATTAATTTTAAAAGGTTATTACGTATATGGATACAAAATATTTGTAAGTTTTTTTTTGTAAATATGCAAATTTAACTATTTTTTTTTTTATAAAAAATTTTATATTTTTTTCCTTTTTTTAATCCCATTCAAGGAAATATTAAGTTTATGAAAGGCAGGGGCCGTGAAGTCTCTGATCACCCCCCATTTAACCCTTTGATTGCTAGGTCCCTGACTGCCTAAACAAAGGGGGTTCCGGGCTCCTTTGGGTCACCTGTCCTTGGTGACCCCTGGAGCCTGAGGGATACTATGCAGTCACCCTGGGGGACTAGATTCCAGTGCTTCTGTAAAACCTGTGGACAGGGCGCCTTGGGGTTACTCCCAAAGCCTATTTCATACTGATACAAGTGTAATGTATTTCATTACAGAAAAAAATGTATTTGCATTAGGGTGTCTAAAACATTATGAAGTGAAGTGTAAAATAATTGTCCCTCAATGGGAATAAAAAAAAACTATAAAACAAAGTGAAAAAAAAAATAAAAATACTTTTTAATTAAAAAATTATTGTGATATATTACCACAAAAAAAACCCCGAACCCATTTTGGTATCCCCACACGTAAAAATTTGTAAATTAACCCGGGGATTTATTGTGAAATGGGATAAAAAAAATAAAAAAATGCAAAAAAACTTTTATTAAGCTGAAAAAAAAAATTTGTAAAAAATTTGCAAAAATTTTATTGTAAACGACTCACTCAAAAATAAATTTCTCCCCAATTCCCCATACAATGCGTATAGAAAAAAAAAAAGTTGTGACTGTTGAAATTTTAGGGAGGCAAAATTAAAAAGAGTTGTTCATTAAAGGGGTTTCACTAATTGATTTCTTAACCCCCGCCCGTTTTTTGGTTCACTTTGAATTTAGGGGGGTGTTTACTGGCTTCTACTAGGCTGCATTAGAAACCCCGGTCTGTAGCTATGCAACAGCGTGGCGCTTTCATGGGAGAACAGGTTGTTGTAAGTGACCCGTGTGGCAGCTTCAGAGAGTCAACAGGTCTGTGCTAAGTGACCGGGTTTGGGGCCCATCGGAGAGAAAACAGGTCTGAGCTTTGGCAGTGCTGGCGCTTAGGAGAGTAACGGTCTGTAGTATTGGCCGTGTGGGGCCTTGGAAAAAGGACAAACAGGTCTGTGTATGTGCGTTGGCAGCTATCAGGGAGATCCCCAGGTCTGTAGCTATTGTGACCCGTGGGCAGCCCCTTAGGAGAGCACACAGGTCGTAGCTGGGCCGTGTGGCACCTATAGAAGAGACACAAGGTCTGTAGCTTAGTGCCAGTGCTGGCAGCCCTTTAGGGAGATAAAGGTCTGTAGCATGTGCCCGGTGGCAGCCCTTTAGAGGAGACCCAAAATTGTAGGATAGTGACAGTGCTGGAGCTAAGGGAGACACACAGGTTGTAGCTATAAACCAGGGTGGCAGCCCATAGGGGAGACACACAGGTCTGTAGCTTTTGTGACCCGGTGCAGCCCATCGGAGAGATTTAACAGGTCTGTGTATGGACCGTGCTGGCGCTATCAGGGGATTAAAAAGGGTTTTGCTATAGGAAAGTGTGGCAGCCCTTAAAAGAGATCAAAGGTTGTTGTATGTGGGCCCGTGCGAGTATCAGGAGAGATTTAAAATCTGTGCTATGTGACCAGTGTGGCAGCTTTTTTGAGGGAACAGGTTGTGCTATGTGACCGTGCTGGCGCCTATCAGGAGAGTCCAGGGTTTTTGGTACAGTCCCCCTTGGCAGCCATCAGAAAAGAGAAAAGGGTTTTTGCTATAGGACAGTGCTGGGACTATGGAGGGTTAAAAGGTCTTTTAGCTATGTGACCCGGGGGTTTGGGGCCTATCAGGAGAGTTTTCACAGGTTGTAGTAAGTGACCGTGCTTTGGCAGCCTACAGGGGAAAACACACAGGTCTGTAGCTATATGACCCGTGCTGGCAGCCCTTTTGGAGAGACAAAGGTCTGTAGCTTAGTGACCCTGCTGGCAGCCTTTTTGGAGAGATAAAGGGTTTTAGCTTATACAGTGCGGCAGCCCATAGGAGAGATCAACATTTTTCTTTT
>JAODAL010042418.1:0-34841 GCA_025379985.1 Phyllomedusa bahiana | reverse complement strand
AAAGGGGGAAATAAGGGGCACACAGGCATATAATAGATATAGGGGGACACAGGCATATATAAGATATAGGGCACACAGCATTATATAGATATGGGGGCACACAGGCAGGCATATATGGATATTGGGGACACACAGGCAGTATAATAAAAAGGTGGGGGGCACACGGCAGTATAATAGATATAGGGGGTGCACAGGTAGGTATATAGGGGCACACAGGCAGTATACATAGATAGAGGGACACACAGGCAGGAATATATAGATATAGGGGGCACACAGGCAGGTATATAAGGGCACACAGGCAGGCATATATAGATATAGGGGGCACACAGGCAGTATATATAGATATAGGGGGCACACAGGCAGGCATATATAGATATAGGGGCACACAGGCAGGCATATATAGATATAGGGGGCACACAGGCAGGCATATATAGATATAGGGGGCACACAGGCAGTATATATATATATATATATATATATATATATATATATATATATATATAGATATAGAGGGGTACACAGGCAGTATATATAGATATAGGGGTACACAGGCAGGCATATATCTATATAGGGGTCACACAGGCAGGCAATATAGATATAGGGGTCACACAGGCAGTATATATAGATATAGGGGGCACACAGGCAGTATATATAGATATAGGGGGCACACAGGCAGTTAAAAATAACATTAATACTCACCTTACCTGCTTCCCGGCCGCGCACTCCTCTTCAGGCCACGCCTCCAGAGCCGGGACGCTCCTCGGGCGCACAGCCTATGACGGGCCGTGCGTCTGAGAGGCAGCGTCGCGATGACATCACTTCATCGCGACGCTCCCAGCTGAGCAGCACGGGGCTGCGGCGGGTCCTCAGCGCTATGAGGACCCAGCGGCCCTGCTGTGTCGGACCCGGAGCCAGTCCGACACTGTCTGCAGAGTGGGGAGCGCTCGCTTTCTGCTCCGCATAAGCCCTCAGCTGCATGTGCGTCCAGCGGACGCACATACAGAGACCGCCGGTGCTTCAGGCCCACGGCAGCGGCCTGGAGGCCGGCGAGGTTCGGGGCCCCTGCCTGCGCCCCTTAAAGACAGACAGAGGTAGGCGCCCTAGGCGATCCCCTACCTCTGCCTACCCGTCGTCCTGGCTCTGCCTCTGTATGCTGTCTTCTGCAGAACATCATAGCAAGAAGGCGCGCATCGTACCTCCAGCTTGTGACCGGACGGGATCACAAGCATTCACAGTTCCAGCCCCCAGACAAGACAGCGGGCGGGGAGAGGTAGGTAATAGTGTGGGAGGGGAGAGGTAGGCAATAGTGTGGGAGGGGAGAGGTAGGCAATAGTGTGGGAGGGGAGAGGTAGGTAATAGTGTGGGAGGGGAGAGGTAGGTAATAGTGTGGGAGGGGAGAGGTAGGTAATAGTGAGGGGGGGGAGAGGTAGGTAATAGTGAGGGAGGGGAGGTGGGTAATAGTGTGAGGGGGAGAGGTGGGTAATAGTGTGAGGGGGAGAGGTGGGTAATAGTGTGAGGGGGAGAGGTGGGTAATAGTGTGAGGGGGAGAGGTGGGTAATAGTGTGAGGGGGAGAGGTGGGTAATAGTGTGAGGGGGAGAGGTGGGTAATAGTGTGAGGGGGAGAGGTGGATAATAGTGTGGGGGAGAGGTGGATAATAGTGTGGGGGGGAGAGGTGGATAATAGTGTGGGGGGGAGAGGTGGGTAATAGTGTGGGGGGGAGAGGTGGATAATAGTGGGGCGGGGGAGAGGTGGATGATAGTGCGGGGGGGGGAGAGGTGGATAATAGTGCGGGGGGGGGGGAGGTGGATAAAAGGGGGGGGGAGAGGTGGATAATAGTGGGGGGGGGAGAGGTGGATAATAGTGGGGGGGGGAGAGGGGGATAATAGGGGGGGGGGAGAGGTGGAAAATAGTGTGGGGGGAGGGGTGGATATTAGGGGGGGGGGGGGGGGGGGGAGAGGTGGATAATAGTGGGGGGGGAGAGGTGGATAATAGGGGGGGGGGGAGAGGTGGATAATAGTGGGGGGGGAGGTGGATAATAGGGTGGGGGAGAGGTGTAATGGTGTGGGGAGAGTGTTTTTATTAGATATATGTTCTGATATTACACTTTGGGGGAATATTTTCCTTATTGACCACGGGGGAATGTTGTTTATGGGTAAATATTTTTGGTTTTATTAATATATTTTTTGGGGGGAAAGTATATTTTGTTTTTGATTGATAATATTTTTGAATTTCCCATAATGTTTAATAAAAATAGGGGGGGTTTTCAAACCGAAAGTAGTTCTCCTTAAATCACCAATTTATTTTTTATTCAACTAAAAATTTCTTTACAGCTTTTTTCTTTTTCAACACACTATTTTATTTTTTTACATTCAACAATTTAAGCATGTTTTGTTGTTTTTTTTCCTTTTCAAGAAATGGGAGGGTGTGGCACCCATCCTCAGTTAAGGGCTGATTGATTATAATTTTTTTGAATGGGGGGGGGTGCACCAAAGGGCCCTTTACTACTTGCCTAGGGCACCAAAATGCCTTGCCCCACCCTGATGGAAATACACCTATCTTCTCATATTGTCTAACCCACCCCTTTCCCATACCACTAATACACACAGTATATACATCTATACACACACATATACGTCTATACACACACATATACACCTATACACACACATATACACCTACACACATATACACCTACACACAGATATACATCTATACACACACACACATATACAGCTACACACATATACATCTATACACACACATATACAACTACACACAGATACACACACATATACACCTATACACACACATATACAGCTACACACAGTAGATTTACATACTTTTACTTTATACACCACATGGAAATAAGCAGCCCGGCAGCTGATACTTTCCCCATGATCCCTCATGAAGCTCTATTTCCTCCCCCTCCTCCTCCCCATGTGACCGGGCTCCCGGCATTCTTCCTGCGGAGTCTCCGCAGCTGTATGCAAGTGTTGCTGGCTGCCTCCGGGTGTCAGCGCTGATGCTCCTGCTACAGAGAGAGTACGTATGGCTGGGTCTCTGTGACCTGGCCATACGTACAGCAGCTAGGGCAGTGTGGCAAGGGGGGCCTGCGGGGCCCCCCCAGCTCAGGGGCGCGGTCGCAAGTGTGACCGCTGCAACCTCTGTAGCTAGGCCACTGTCTGCGCCTTATCCAAGGAAAGGGGCTTAGTGTTCAACGCCACACCCCAACATTTTTACACAGCTAGTGGCATAAAGCATACTTTGATAAGTGTGGCGCATTGTAAGACTGTATAGTCTAAGGGCCACATGTATGAACCTGTTTAGGACTAAAACTCACTTTTTTGCCCATAGGTTACTATGGGCAAAAGAGTGCGTTTTAAACCTAAACAGTTTCATGCATGTGGCCCTAAGTGTTAGCATTGAAAAACCTGCCCCACTGCCTGAGGAGCTGAGTAGTTTCACAGTTTGCTGCCGGCGGTCAGCTGGCTTCTTTTATTCATGCACCCGCCAGTCCAGCTCTAACCATAATTTGAAGAAGAGTCTCAAGTCCTACCCCTGCATATGAAATAAAACACCATTTCACACTGGACCAGACCCCATAGAAGCTTCCATCCTTGCTATGGCAGTAGTTCCACCTATGCCTCTGAATGTAAATAAGTGTTCTCATTCAATGACATCAAGTGGATATCTTGCAAATAGTGAGAAATTGAAATACAAAGACCCACAACTGGAAAAAGTGGTTTCAGCCAAAGTCTAAGTCAATGGTGTATTCTCATCTCAGACATTAATAGCATATCTATCTGCCATAAATGTCTAACAGGTGTGGGTACCACCTCTGGCACCTGCACTTCTCTTGAGAACAGGCCTTCAAACTCCTCCATGCAGAATGGGGGTCACAAGTACAGCTGAGCACACTTATTTGGGCAGTTCTTGGAATTTCCATACAACAGAAGGGAGCGAGCCGCTCATGCGCTGCCACCTCTCCATTGTGCACAGAAGAGTTCGCGTGGCACATTCTCATGACATGTGCAGGTCTCCGAGGTCTGTGGATCCTGTGGACAGGCCATATATGTCCGAGGTTGGAATAGAAAGGGAAGATCTCTCCTGAGGGAGAGCGCCATATTGGAGATTTTAAATTACCTTTTGTACTTCACGCAGCATCTGCATATCACAAGGCATTATGGGAAAGGAGCTGTGAAGCTCAAGTACCCTCTAGTGGATGTAACAAATCATCAATTTGCTTTTGACCCACTGGGTCTTTCCAAAGCACTTGAGCTTCACAGCTCCTTTCCCATAATGCCTTGTGATAAGAGGTTGGAATATCCATTTAATGCTAGTCTAATTAACATTCAATGCAACACATTTAGGACTGTATTTTCCGCCCAGCTGCTAGGACAGGATACAATGCACCAAAATAGGCACAAAGACATTAATAAATATGGACCAAAGTCTACTGGAAAGTTAAAAAGCTTCTCAGACAGCAATTAGGTTTCATTTATATTCCCCTTGATTGCGCTACTTACGGCTACGAGGTTGTGGCGATTTTCAGGTTGTGTACCCATGTATTATTACATATGTTACACTAATTTACATTGATCATTATGGAGTGTGCGTTCTTCAGATATCGCTTACATTTTGGGGTGTTATGATAATGGCGTATTACCAAGGGACTCTTGCTTTTCTTCAACTGCATTGCCATTTTATAATTTGTATTGTTTTAAACAACATCATGCAAATCAAACTTTATATTTTATTAATTCATTTGCAAGTGAACCTTTATGATAGGGGTTTTCCTCCTTGATTAATTGGGGTCATTTTTGCCTATGTTCAATCATACTAGCCCTCTATATATTTAGGTGTTCTTTATTTATGTAACCCCAGAAAACTCCTTCAAAGATCACTTCACCAACACCGGAAATATCATTCCAGGCATCTACAGCTCAAGCAGCTTGCTAAGATGTTTCTTCAGTGCATTTGTCTTGCGATCATTCGAAACAGAACAAGGGAGGTACCATGACCCAATTATGGCAGTCAGAGCCATGAGGGTGCTGGAGTTGTGGCCATTCTGGTTGCCACTAGCTTTCCTAGAAACAGAAAAGGCTGAATAAAAATTTGAATTATCAGACGACAGGTTGCGTAGAGATCCTCCTCCAGAAATGATCACACGAGCCGATTGCTTGTCCCATTCTGCACCCCCAGTCCCACAAAACTCCTCTCAGGGGGGCAAATTTGTAACCTGGGTCCTCATTCTGCGGAAGGCTGGAACGTGGCCAGAGCTGCCTGGTGTTCTCTGTACTTTGGGGGGTAATGGGACAAGCAGAGTATTCACAGGGGTCACTGGTGTTCGAAGTGTAATAGTCTTATGATTGAAGGAGACCTTTCTAAAGGGTGCAATGCCTGGAGCTTGCTCCGGGCTCCATCCTCGGTCACACACAGGAGAACAGACCCTCGATATCCGCTCCAGATTCTGGTGTTTAGATCTAGAGGAGGCCTCCTCTCTAGACTCCTCAGGATCCTTCAGTGAAGATGCAGCAATACAGGATGGGAGCCTCGGACCTCTGCTGCCTTTTCTCACTATCCTCCCTTCATTACTCTTCAGCTTTGGGCCTGGGGGGCACGGATGCTTGGGGGGATCGTGCTGCTGAAGATCAGTGGAACCTGGTATTTTTTGGGACAATCTACAGTCAGCGTCTCCTCCTCGTCTTCCAAGATCTGACAACCTGGATCATAGAGATGAGCAGAGAAAGGTCATAAACCAGAGGAGGGACAATATCAATGAAGAACGTGGCTGGGATATGCTCACTGTTACCTCTCCGGGTTTGGCTTTCTGGAAGACACCATCTTAGAGGTGGGAAGAGAGGTTGCATGTAACTGGTCAAGCTGCAGGTCTCTCTCCAGGATTCTCCTTTCCTCCTTCAGCTCTAAAAACAGATAAAATCTCAGCATTGGACTTTATACTCCAGTTACATCCAGAGCTGCATGTATGATTCTGCTACCTGCCACTGTGACTAAAAAAAGTGGCTGCAGCTCTGGATGTGACTAGAGAATAAAACCTGTAAGAAAAATAGTGGCTGCAGCTCTGGATGTGACTAGAGAATAAAACCTGATGTAACAGCAAAGCTGAGACTGCCATGCTGAATGTTAGTTGAGCGTATGATATAAATGAACATATGAGTGGCTACAGCTCTGGATGTGACTAGAGTGCAAAACAAGATGTGATTCAGGATCATTGAAGATCATTAAAGCAGGATGATAAAGAAGATTTAGATCAGGGGTGTCAAACTAATTTTCATCAGGGCCACATTAGCAATGTGGTTAACTTCCAAAGGCCATTGGAGGGTGGTTAGGGGGTTGATTTGTCAGAGCTGAGCCACCACATGTGAGATGCTGAACAGAGCAAAATAGGTGCGCACCGGAACTCCGAATCCAATATGGCACCTGCTCACTGTGCTGACACCACTGCAGCTACCGAGCACTGGCTGTATTCTCCAGGGAAAGTAGAAAGTCAGTCCTTCTGTGTCCAAACCTTGTCCATTCCTGCCTGCTGGGTCTAAGCTCTTGCAGGCCACATAAAATAACCCAGATGGCTGGATTCCGCCCGTGGGTCCTGAGTTTGATACATGTGATTTAGATGAACCTATATTCCAGCACTGCCTGACAATTACAGTTTGGATCAGTAGCACCAGTCATTTAATGCACCATTGTGCCCTGAAGTCGTAGTGAACGCTTCCCCCTATACTATATTTTTTTAGGTCACCTATAAGCGTTGGCTCCATCTGCAGCGTCTGTGACTCCTCCACGTACTGACGCTCTTCCTCCAGACATTGCTGTAAGGACAGAAGACAAATCACATTGCAAATCAGTCCAGATCTCCATGTGGCCATAAACCTCTCCCGAGAAGATAAACTGATCACATGACCCCCTGAAGCAAATAAATTAGTAAAGTAATTATACTACTATAATTATCCATTAAGAGAATTTACATCAAGCTTCACAAAGGACGGCACTGCCCCTTCTGCGTCCTGAGTGTATGAGATGTCAAGTAGTTACTGATGTGGAGATCTGAGGGCAGAAGTTCAATGCTATAACCAGCAGAGGCCGACATTCTCCTAGGAAAAATTGATAAAAGACGAGCAACGATAGACTGTGCCAGGATAGGATGGGACTTAAAGGGTCTGCTCACATGGTGGATTAATCCATACGGAGAAATCTGCAGCAAATCTGTGGCAGCAATTTGTACCGCTCTCTGCCACAGATTTTGGGCAGCTCATTTTGCTGTATATTAGGAAATGGATTAGCCCTAGTTAATGGGGCTAATGTGCACACCGTGTTCTTTGCAGAAACTGATATCGCTTATCCAGCAATGGAAACCAGACAGAATTTTCTCTGAGCTGGAAAATCCTCACCGTGCAAGCTACAGAACAGCGATACATTGACTTTAGGGAGAGTTCAATGGGGAGAAGGGGTGAAGAGGCAATTGACCACCTTGATACCTGCACTGTTTTTTTTTTTTTATCCAATAAATAACCATCAATGATATTTAGGGTATGTTCACACGGCTTATTTTCGCACGTAATTGCGCGCGTATTTCGGTGTGTATTGCGCTTTATACGCTGCAAAATGCGCGCCGCAATTACGGCAATTCATAGCTCTCATAGAGGGCCATGGATTACGCGTCGTCTCCCCGCGCGTACAATACGATCGTATTATACGTGCCGGGGGAAAAACGATATGTCAATTGTTAGCGGCGAATACGCGCCACTGACAATGCAAGTCAATGGGGCCGGCGCCCGGCTTCCCCCCATGCTTTGGAATTACCCACTGATCAGCGCATGGTTCCAAAACACACGCCGTATTGTGGTGCGTACTATACGCGCCACAATAAGCCGTGTGAACATACCCTTAGCAATGTTACTTTTTTTTAAGCATACTGCTGCCCTTTAAAATAAAAAAAAGAAGTTCTATGCACCTCTCCCTCCACCTCAGATCCAGGGCTCCGTCTTCCTACTCCTTCAGCCTTCGTTTTCCTTCAGTCTTGATCCAAACAGTATGTCACCCCTGCAACCACCACATGTCAATGGCTTACATCACTATGGAGAGCGCTTACTAGTGAAAGGTGATGTCAGCCAATGTCAAGACCGGAAGAAAACAAAACAGCAGCAGAAAGTGAGGACCGTGCAGCGCTGGATCTGAGGGAGAGGAGAGGGCAGCAGTATGCTACAGAAAAAATGTAACCGCAAACCCCTTTAATGATGTAGTTGATGTATTCAAGGTAATGAAGAGGAGAAAAATAGCCAATCACACCTCTGTTTTTTTAACGCTGGTTTCAATCCTGGATCCTTCACATGAAATGACAAAAAGGATGACTAAAAAGTAACACACAGACATTTGGGAGGAACAGGACGGGACCGGGTGGGTGGCGGGGGGGGGGGAGGTGCAGGACGGGGACGCTGGCGGGAACAGGACAGGGACGCTGGGGAGGGGGGGGGGGGTGGGAGGACGGGGACACTGGCGGGAACAGGACAGGGACGCTGGGGGGGGGGGGGGGACAGAGCGGGGACGCTGGGTGGGACAAGAAAGGGACACTCGGAAGAGCAGGACAGAGACACTTGGGGGACCAGGCCAAAGACACGAGGGACCGGATCGGGACACTCACAGCTGACTGTTACCTTCTTGTGACCTGCAGGATCATTATCACTTTTTCAAGAGTCCGACATTCGTCTTCCAGTAATGATCTGCAACATCAATGGGACCGGAGGGTGAATTCTCTTTCTGCCCCTTTTCCTTTTTGCCCCCTCTCCTCTGTCCCCTCCTCCCCTCCCCTCTCCTCTTTGCCTCCCCTCCTGCCCTCCCCTCTCCTCTTTTTCCTCCCTCCTGCCCTCCCCTCTCCTTTTCCTCCCCTCCTGCCTCCCCTCTCCTCCTTTCTCCCCTCCCTGCCCTCCCCTCTCCTCTTTTCCTCCCCTCCTGCCCTCCCCTCCTGCCCTCCCCTCTCCTCTTTTCCCTTTCTCCTCCTGTCATGTGTTTTTACACTGGTCAGTTTCTACAACATTTCCAAAACAGACACATTCTTGCACGCAGCATTACTCCGACCACTGGGGGGCGCCACTTTCAAACATACTTTTCTGTATGCCAGGATCTCTATCTGTCATAGGATCCCAGGACATGTTATAATGAGTGAAATGCCCGCTCCACTCTCCTGCAGTAGATAATCTTGTTAATTAGTTGAGTAAAACCCCCTGGGCCCAGCACAGATCATAGTTCTGACTATTCGGGGAAATACATCAGCTACTGAAGCTCCCTTTTTGGGGAATTGAACTGTCAATTTGATGTTTTAATAAAACCAGGCATCCTCAAACTGCGGCCCTCCAGCTGTTGGGAAACTACAACTCCCATCATGCATTTAATAACTATAAAAAGTAGGCATGATGGGAGTTGTAGTTTCCCAACAGCTGGAGGGCCGCAGTTTGAGGATGCCTAAATAAAACAATCCACAGAACAGCTCTAACCTCCATGCTTCCTGAATTATACTCCAGAGCTGCAGTCACAAGAGCTTAACTCCTCCAGCATTCCCTGCTTGTTCAGTGTCTGCACAGAACTGGATTTAAATTATAGGAAGTGTCATCTTTACATGAGGCTCTTATACATGGAAACATGGAATTTCTGGATAATTCTGAAGTGTATTCCTGCAATAATTCACAGTGTGGGATGAAGAGCAGTAATGTGTAATAGAAATATTCACTGCTTGTGTATACACAGTCAAGTCACATTATTATAACCACTTTCTACTTTCAACATTGGCAGCATGTAGCTCATGAAGGAAGTCACATGTGGAGAGCTGGCTTGGCGGGTATATAAGGTGTGTGATAAACTGCACACATATCCCTCGCTGCTGTGTGGCAGCATTTCTAAAAAAAAAAATGCCAATTTGTGAACAGTTGGTGTGCTGCTGTGGTGAAAGAATATTGAGAGTGTACAAATGGTGCCATTGCGGAAAAGAAATGTGGCTATAAAGGTGCGTGAGGGTGGGTCAATATGCTGCAGTGCAACACCTCACCATCAAAATGACCATGGATGCTTCCAGATGTGTGTGTCTAACATGTATGGGACTCCGGAGCAGACAAATGATCACTGCACTCTGCTAACTAAGTTGCATCAACAATTTTCAGCAGCTCCAATTTTCAATGCATTATCAGAACTGTACCTCTGCTGATTTGCAAAGGGTTGCCCTCTCTGAAAAGTCATGAATGGATGAACATTAGTGTATCAGGTGGAACACATCAGAGAACAAATACCCTGCAACCACTGCTGGAAGAACACAGGCTGGTGGTGGCAGTGTAATGGTCTTAGGGATGTTTTTTTGGGTTTTCTGGGCCACTCATCCATGTGGAAGGCAATTTGGGTATGAATCCATCCATGCAGATCACATACATCCATACATGCGGATTGTCTTCTCTGGGCCAGATGGGATCTTCCAGCAAGACAATGCAACATGTCACATTGCTAGAAATATCTGACATTTGTTGCAAGAGCACAGCCAAGATTTCCAAGTACTACCCTGGCCCCTAATTCCCCAGACTTCCAAGTACTACCCTGACCCCTAATTCCCCAGACTTCCAAGTTCTATCCTGGCCCCTAATTCCCCAGACTTGGAAGTACTACCCTGACCCCTAATTCCCCAGACTTAAACCCAGTTGAGCATTTGTGGGACCATCTCAATCATCGTGTTGGACCTATGGATCCTCACCCACACACCCTCACGCAGCTGCAAACAGCGTTAAATTGGGGTTTTGGGGGTTCACCCAGTAAACCCTCCCCACAAAGGGCCAGGACCCCCCCAAAGGTTGTGTTGTATACTGGAGCAGAAAAATTTTCACCATCCAAACAAATTCTCAACTTTTAGAGCTAATTTTAAGCTTACCTGTATTTGCTTTTTGCAAAGGGTTGCCCCCCCCCCCAAAAAAAAGGTGGAGGAAATTTTTTCTGGCAATCGGAAAAAATCCCCTCCCTCGGGAAGCCAGGTTTTTTTGGGTCAGGGGGGTTTTTTTGGGTTTTCCCCCTTTTTTGGGGTTGGGGGGTTGTCCATCCATGAAGCAATCCAACCACCCATGCTTTTCTCCAAAGGGGGGATTTCCCCCCAAAAAACCCCCAGCAAGCAAAATTCTCTTTTTTTCAAGAAAAAAACCCTTTCCCTTTTTCCCCTCCCCTTTTTTTTCCTTTTTCCCCTGTTTTTTTGACTTAATTTTAAACGGAACCCCCAATTTGGGTATACCCCCCCCCCCCTTTTTCCCCGAAAAAAAATTTTTTGGGGCATTTTTTTTGGGAAATTTTTTTTTTCCCCCAATTTTTGGAAAAAGGTTTTTTTAAAAAGGGGGTGGGTTTAAATTATCTGTGATTTTGTACCCAAATAAACCTTATTTAAAATTTTTTATTTTTTTTTCCCATTATGTATTTTAAATTAATTGGGGTTGGGGGGGCCGTTGTAATGCACCCTTCTAATGGGCCTTTAGACAGAACATCCATGATGCTGAGGAGGCAGAATCCTCCTCTCCTGCCGCCTCCTCGCTCGCAGGGCTGTCCACAGATTCTTGGAAAGTCGGAGTGTGGAGTTCTCTGGAAGCCACAGCCGCTTGGCTCTCCTGTTTAGTTGGACAATGCCAAAAACCGATCGGCTTCAGCAGAAACAGATGCGGGCGGCAGTAAATCCCAGCAGGCCCGGGCCCCAGGCCCCCTTTTTCCCCGTACAGGGACTTTCCCAAACAAAAAGCAAAAAAATGAGTCCCCGCAGAAAGCCATCACTGCGTGGCGTGGAGGGGGAAGGGGCGCTGGCCGGAGGGTATGGAGCCGATTATTAAATGTATCCAGATGTCCGAGAACATCTTACACAAATACATAACAGAAACACTAATACTAAAAACCCAGCTTTCCCAGCCCCCTGAATGACAAATGCCAGTTAAGTAGTAAAACATGAAAAACACAGGAGGTCAGAGGCCTGCTGCGATAACCAGTGATCCCACACAGCACAACAAGACCTTATACTAGTTTGCTCAGACTATTAGTGCCAGCAATGCCAGGGCATACCACCATATTGTAACTTCTCTGCATCCTCCCATCTTCTATGGCTGCAGCACAGAGAATAAAAGCTGTGGTGCTTCCCAGCCCCATTGGACCTCTCCGCACACCAGACCTGGAGCTTGCAATCATAACATGACCTTCTCACCACAAATGGTTGGCTTTGCAGAGCTGCACAATGTCAGGAGGCAGCAGGCTCCATCTGGATGTTTTGTTGCAAAGAGAAATGAATATTGCTGTCTCTGCTTCTACTACTTCAGGGATAACCCCCATCCTCTCAGAGCAGGGAGAGCTGCCAGGTGTCTGTCAAGGAGATGCAAGGATTGGCGGCTGCAGTTGGTGTCTGGTGTAGCAGCTACACTAACAAGCCAGGCACAGCTCTGAGACGACAACCCAGAGACACCTGCCAAGTCTTAAGACTCTCCCTGCAAGAGCTGCATCCTCAGTGGACGTTCCCAGGAAAAGGTATACAGCCTGAGTATATAGTAGAACGCTTCAGTGTATAGTACACAGGTTTTGTGTATGTCCTCACTGGATGGTTAAGTCCCCTTTTCTTTATATGGGTATTTTCCTCAGTAATGACGGGCCGGTATACGTTAGGCAAAAAAATGCGAAGCATAGGCGCCCCTTTTGCCTGTCCGAAGGGGGGGGGCAAGTATGGAGCAGACTCAGGAGCTGAACCTGCTCCGTACACAGCAGTTGTCAGCTCTTAGTTACAGTCAACATTTGCCTTTAAAAATGGGACCGGAGTAACCCGACCCTGTGTTTAAAATACTTTTTTTTTTGTTTTTTATTACAGGTTTCTCTTATGGACAATTTAGATTTCTTAGACCACGTCAGACCAGCATTGGATCTGTGTGTTTGCTTAAAATGATTAATAATGACTGGTGTCAGGGAGTGTCTATTTAAATAAGGGGTGGGGGTTATCTTGTTTCTGTGTTTTTGTTTTATTTTATTCCACTGAAGGTGTCTGAAAGACATCTCTCCGTTATTAGCACTTGTACTTGGTGTCAGCCAGCAGTGTTTTCATTACCCCAATGCTAACACTAACCTCTTCTTATTACCACCTCAGTACCTAATGCAACTGGGGTAATGGGAAGAGCTGGTTTACCATCAAATGTGATGGTCCACATCAGGGACAGCTGAAGGCTTGTATTTATAGGATGGAAAGGGCCTAATATCCATGGGCCTTCCCATTCTGATAGTATCAGCCTGTAGCTGTTGGTAGTATTGGTAGTAGTATAATGGTTTATAATCAGAAACAGTACAGTGGTATAATTCAGTTACTATAAGGTGGCTTTATCATTTGGTCTTTTTATTATAGTGGTACCATTGATTATATTGTTCTTAGTATACTGGTTTGTGAAATAACAGTATAGTGTTAATAGTTGCTGTTTGTATAGCGGGTATTATGTGTTAACTGTATGACCATTCTTGCAAAGAATATTATCTTTATAGCTATTTGTATGTATATACAATATATATATATGTATATAAATACATCCTAATAGACCCTAGTATCACAATTTTGGCACAGTTTTTTACCATTCCACCTAGCTGGGGAGGTTGCTGGCAGTATGCGTTAGGTCAGGGCCAGGGATTTGAATTTTTCCAGGGGAGGAAACATTATTCCTACTTGCTGAGGGCATCAAAATGCCTTGTCCAGACCCTGGTATATGGTATACATTATACATATAAGTGGGTTATATGTTGCCACCTCTGCCATTACGTAAAAGACGTATGGTATGCTACTTCTGGTATAAAAGAATTGTTTGTTGACATTTAATTGCAATTATTGGTTATGTATACCATATTAATATACATATACTGTAATGTAATGTAAGGGCAGCAGGATTGGTTGCTGGCTCTGACTGTATATTGCTGGAGTAGGTACCAGCATCAGTGCAGTCCCTGTAAGAGCCTGATGCTGTGATAATTGTAAGCATTGTGACACAATACCTAACCATCTGAGATCCAGCAGCACAACCCGAGAATTCAGGGGACCTCTCACAAGGTCTTCCGCATATTATAGCAACCCAATGCATATTCTCTGGACACACATGCAGTAGAAAACTATGGTGGAGCAGGGAGTCACTGGCTCTATATCGTACCACTTACTCTTTTAGACTGCAGATTACTTTATGCCTGTGACCTACAAGAGGTTGGATGCAGCTGAGGACACAGCAATTAATTGAGTGAGAAACCAGGAGGTCGAAGGTCCAAAGTGGAGCCCTATTACTGTGTATGAGCACAAAGCCGCCCCCTAAATGTGTATGAGCACAAAGCCGCCCCCTAAATGTGTATGAGCACAAAGCCGCCCCCTAAATGTGTATGAGCACAAAGCCGCCCCCTAAATGTGTATGAGCACAAAGCCGCCCCCTAAATGTGGAGGAGCGCACAGCCGCCCCCTAAATGTGTATGAGCACAAAGCCGCCCTCTAAATGTGTATGAGCACAAAGCCGCCCTCTAAATGTGTATGAGCACAAAGCCGCCCCCTAAATGTCTATGAGCACAAAGCCGCCCTCTAAATGTCTATGAGCACAAAGCCGCCCTCTAAATGTCTATGAGCACAAAGCCGCCCTCTAAATGTCTATGAGCACAAAGCCGCCCTCTAAATGTCTATGAGCACAAAGCCGCCCCTTAAATGCGCATGAGCACAAAGCCGCCCCTTAAATGCGCATGAGCACAAAGCCGCCCTCTAAATGTGCATGAGCACAAAGCCGCCCTCTAAATGTGCATGAGCACAAAGCCGCCCTCTAAATGTGTATGAGCACAAAGCCGACCTCTAAATGTGTATGAGCACAAAGCCGACCTCTAAATGTGTATGAGCACAAAGCCGACCTCTAAATGTGTAGGGCTTAAGAAGGGGTCATTTTACTTTTTCATTTTAAGAGGGCATTATTGTAGTCTCGGGCACTAGAGTTTGAGAATTGGTATAAAGCCTCCGTGCCTGGTGCACAGACTCACCACTGTGTATCTACTACTCCCACTATCAGCAAAGGGATCATGATGTAACAGAAGGGATGGTACTCCTTACCGAAGGTGAAGTATGACTTCATCAATGTGAGAGATTTGCAGCCTGTCCTTCAGATCCTCCAGGTCGTCCTCTATGCTGGAACCAGTGGAGAGAGAGGAGAAGGGTCTGCGATGGGAAGAAAAATTAAAGTTTACACAATGGTGAGTCCCAGGTTCTCTCATGTTCTTAAGATTTCCTAAATTTCAAGGATCTCATGCTTTTTTGCTGATATTCTATATACTCACCGCTCATCAATGGCTCTGCACCCTGATGGTGGACGACTTAATCCACTTCCCCTGGATCCTGTTCTGCTTTCTGGCCGCCCTTTCCCCAGGACAAAGCTTACCACCTTAGGGTTGTATTTGGATAAAGCCTGGTCCTCATCTCTGGGACAGAAAGATAAAATGTGTCTTATATACTGTATGTTGTTTGTTGAGCCATCAGTGATATGTTATATCTACAGTGAACATCAATAGGTTTTATGCCCAGTTATCAGTGATGCATTATGTGTACATATTTGTACAGGTATATTTATACACACACACACATACAGTCAGTGAGACATCAGTGATATGTTATATGTACTGTAGATACATACTATATTTTACATGTGGCATTAGTGACTCACATGCAATGAATAAAATCCACCTGGGTTAATTACCAGGAAAGAGGATGAGGAGATCAGACGTCATCGGCCTCTGCTGATCACTTACACATAAGATGCTTAAGTAAAGAGATTATCCCTTTGTTATAATGTTATTAACTTTCTGCCTCCTCTGCAGCTATTGGTTGCTCAGGTCACATCATAACTGAAATGTACGCAGGGTGTGGGACGCCGGCAACGCGTGCAGGATGCCCGTATAGCGCGCAGTGTGTGGGTCGCCCATATAGCGCGCAAGGTGCGGGACTGTAATACGAGTCGAAGCAAATGACTATTGTGAGTCAAATTATAGTGAATAACTTCTATTTCATCAAATTTTTATCATCAACTATGATAATGGAAAGCTTGCACCTCTAGCTGCTTGTATTTCAAAGTCTTATTGACATAATGTCTCCTCGTGTATCTGCTTACATTGTCACAAGTCTGTTTACACTTCTGTTCATTAAGGCAATGTTCACACGGCTTATTGCCGGCCTAATTGCGGGGTTGGATTTCGCCCCGCAATTACGCCGGCAGCTCGCCGGCCCATAGACATTCATTATTCAGGCGCGTGCACGCCGTAAATAATGTGCATGGCACTTTCTCCCCCCGCGGCGGATTTGCCGAGCGGGGAGAAGAGACGGAATCCATAGTTCTCTATGAGGACTGTGGATTACCGTAGTTACTGGGACGGATTGGAGCCGTACTGCAGCGCAAATACGGCGTGCAGTACGGCTCCAATCAGTCCCAGAATAAGCCGTGTGAACATGGCCTAAATCTTCATTTGCAAAGTCCTCATTTATACTTCTGGTTTACCATTCTGTCTGTACTTCACAGCCCTGTTCTCAGCGCAGCCTCTGCAAGCTGGGAACCAGGGACAACCTCCGCTCCCCGGCGCTTAACTCATTAATTGCCGCAGTTCCTGACCATGCAGCATAATCAAGGGGCTTTGCCCTATTCTGTCGGGTGATCGGGACTCCCGGTGACCCGACAGAGCCTGGGGGAACAACTACACAGTCAGCCTTGTGGACCTAGAATAGCCCCAGGGCTGTCTGTGTAACAGGCCAGCGATCAGGGCAGACTATGTGCTGCCCTGACTGCTGCTTGTGTCAAACTGACAAAGATTATAATGTATTAGCATATATGAATATGCTAATACATTACTAAATGTAAAAAAGAAATGTAAAACAGTTCTCTTCATGGGATTAAAAAAAAAGTAAAAACATTTAAAAAGTGTAGAAAAAATAAAATAAAAATATTTAATAAAAAATAATTATGCATACATTACATACACAAAAAAGCTACACATATTAGGTATCCACACGACTGTAATAACCTGTAGAATTAATCTAACAAGTTATTAAGTGTGAAGTGTGAATGGTGTAAAAAAATTAGAAAATTGAAAAAACAAATTCTGCAATAATTTGTAAGTGAACTTAAACTATTCCCTCAAAAAGTACAACTTGTCCCGAAGAAAACGAGGCCTTGCACAACTGCTTCATTGAAAAAATGAAAAAGTTACGACTGTTGAAACACAAAGAGGCAAAAACTAAAAAAAAGGTGCTGATCATTAAGTACTTACTTAACCCCTTAAGCATTCAGTTTAAGGGGTTAAGTATATAAGGTCTTGTAGCCGGAGGTAAAGACAGAAGCCTGTACCCATGTTAGGGACACCTACACGGTGTTGATTCTCACTTGGCTTCTATGTCCTCACCTTTCCGCTTCTCAGTGGCTGATGCATTAAGGACTGATAAAGCCACATCCCCCCAGGTGAGACCGTAAGACTTAATCTTAGTAAATAACCATTTTTCACGAATGTACATAATATCTCACTATTTTTTGTAATCAATTTATGTGATTTTACCATACTTGTTTTATTTATTTATTGTAAAAATAAAATTGTGTTCTATCCTTATTGACTGGACTTAAGGATATCACGAAACCTGTATTGATAAAACACCAAATATCCTCAACAGAACAGGCCCTATGCTAACCATTTCTGACAACCCTGCATTCCCACCTGGATTATTCCCTCAGTCATTTCTGGGAAGCTCCAAAACCAAACCACTAAGGTTTTATAATATACTGTCTGGAGAGAGCTTTCCCCCCTTCAGCTCTATGCAATCTACTTGGCGCTCCTCACCTAACGCACATTTCCGACATGCACAGCTTCGGCATTTCTATGACTCCATCCAGAGGAATATGGATCTCACAAGACCTTTAACTCCATTTGAGCAACTATGTCTTCAGGAATCGCCCCCCCAAACACTCCATCTCTCTTGTATATAGAGAACTCTACTCTCTCCACCGCTCCTCCTTACCATCCTATTGCAAAGCTTGGGAACTGGAGCTTAATAGACAATTTTCACACTCTCAATGGACAAGATGTTTCACACTCACACATAAAGCAACCATAGCCTCCAAGTCCCAAGAGACCTGTTTTAAAATTTTATCTAGATGGTATCGAGTTCCCTATGTGCTACATAGCTGGTACAAAAAGTCTCTTCTACGCCACTTACTCCAGGCTGCCAAAACAGTGATACCACGACAATGGAAATCTCCAGACCCTCCTACTGTAGACAAGTGGTTCGCTGAAATCTCACATATCTTCCATATGGAGGAATTACTGTCCCAGACCCCTGCCCGAGTTGCTAGATTGGAGAAAACGTGGTTCTACTGGCTCTCCTTTCGGTCTTCTCTTTATCGGTCACTTACTACTTAGAATAAATACATTTCCTAGGAGATCTGTTTGGTATCAGTGGCTGTCCTCTGCACCTTGTCCCCTCACATTGGGAAAATATTCACATTATTTACTTCTCTGGCTCTATGGGACATGTCAGCTAATGGGTTGGCGTGTGGTCCGCAACAGCGTCCTAGTTCTCTCTCTCCTCCTCCTCTTCTCTTAACCATGTTTCACCCCTTGATTTTCTTATCTCAATAGTGTAATTATTCTGTTGTGGTGTCACATGGCATTAAGTAGCTCTTAACTTAACATGGCTAACCGAAGGAATTGGGCTTTGCTCCTCCTTCCTCTCATATAGGTCCACAAGCCTTACTCATTCGGTTACTCCTTTTGCATATATACCGTTTTCTATTGCAGGCCCACAAGGCCTAGTACTCTTTTACTGCCTTCCAGAAAACAAACAAGTCTGTGCACTGTTATGCATATTGTTCTTTATTGATTACATTTTTGTAATATTTATATTTTGTCAATAAAGATTCTTTGAATAAAAAACTTGGCAAAACAGGGACGCCTGCAACGGGTGCAGAACGCCTGCAACGGGTGCAGAACGCCTGCAATGGGTGCAGGATGCCTGCAACGGGTGCAGAACGCCTGCAATGGGTGCAGGATGCCTGCAACGGGTGCAGGACGCTTGTATTGAGTGCAGGACGCCTGTAATGTTACAACTGACGATGCCACTTTATTTAACACTGCTATAAGGCGTTGGCACCATGTTCCTTCAGAACTGCCTACATTATGTGCTAGATTCCAATGGTGTTGCAATGATGCCAATTTGGTAGGGCCAGGTGCCAATGAATATTAAACATGAATACAGGCTGAAACGTGATACAAGCAGAAGATCCATCTGTATAGGTGTGACGTTCTGACCACCTGCTCAATGTGCGCAAAATCGAGATCATCAGCAGCAATTTTCCAATCTTCTACTGTCCAATTTCGATGAGCTTGGGCAAATTGGAGCTCAGTTTCCTTTCTTAGTGAAGAGGGCCCCCGTGTGGTTTTGCTGTGTAGCCTTGCCTCAAAGTTCCCCGTATGTGCGTTCAGAGATGCTCTTCTGCCTACCTTGGTTGTAGGGTGCTTTGAGTCACTGTTCCTTTTCAGCTCGAACAGTCCCCCATTCTCCTTTGACCTCTGAAATCAACAAGGCATTTCCGCCCACTGGATGCCGCTCATGGATGTTTTTTCTTTTTGGCCATCTTTAAACCTAGAATGGTTGTGCGTGAAATCCAGGAATCACGTTTCTGAATACTCAACAGCCCTTTGGCACCAAAACCATGCCCGTCAAGGCCCCCAAATCCTTTTTCTCATATGTGCCGGTTTGAACTGAGGAGATTGTCTTGCGGGTCTACATGCCAATGCACTGAGTTGCGCCATGTGATTGGTGTTTAAATAATTTTTAACGAGCGTTGATTTACAATAAGTGGCGGTGAGTGATACACATGAACATCGTACTGTTTGGTGACAATGTCCATGCATTGTGGGACACATGTAAAATGTTTTAATTTGTGTAGGATGCCTGTATATAACATTAATAATGGCTGGAAAGTAGATTTAACATGCAGAAGTTCTGTAAGGGGTGTGACGTTGAGCACACCTGTAACGCGTGTGACGTGGAGCACACCTATTATGCTTGTACTGTATAGTATGCCTGTAAGGTGAACAGTACGGAGGACACAGACAGGGGTGCTTTATAGGTTGTTTGTTATCATTGCTGTTCCTTCTCTACAGATCTGGGAACTCACATCTCTCGGGGTGATCCTCTCTATGCTTCTGGGGGGCCACATTTCTCGGGGTGATAGCTATGCTTCTGGGGGGCCACATCTCTCGGGGTGATCCGCTCTATGCTTCTGGGGGGCCACATCTCTCGGGGTGATCCGCTCTATGCTTCGGGGGGGCGACATCTCTCAGGGGGGTCCTCTCTACACTACTCAGGAAACAAATTTCTCAAGGATGCTCTGGATACTTTTGGAAGGCCACATCTCTGGGGAGTTGCGGGGGTCCTATTGTTTTCGGTGCATCAATCACCTTCTACAATGGGGCCGGTTTATTGATTTACAGCTTTTGCTTTCACACAGAAACGAAGAATGAAGAAAGCTATTTGCAGCCTCTAATGCTTCCTAATGGGGGATTGTCAGGATGCACGCTATAATTAGGTCTTAAGTCTTTCACACAGCAACAGCAGAGGATGAGCGGAGAATTCATTACTCTGTGGGAGGTGGCAGAAACTTTCCCAACAATTAATAACAGTTGTCAAATGGATCCAGAAACCCAGAAGTCCTCCGAGCGACATTCCTCAGCTGTGAGAGGAATATGTACAGGGGATGCAGGTGGAGGAGGCCGGTGGCACCACACAAGGACCATGTAAGATGGTGGGACACTAGAATGTACACCCACAGAGTCCTATCAAAGTGACTGGACATTTATTATATTGTCTCTTTTTGTCTGCAGGATGCCTTGTGACGTCTCTGTGTCTAATAAAACAGGGAGTGTAATGCAGGAATGAAGCCATGTAATGAAATGGGTGTGGAATGACGCCATCAGCCAGCAGTTAATTCGGGGACAAATGGGCGAGTAACAGACAGAGGTTATAAAGCCTGCCGTATCCATGACTGTATGGGGGAAGGGACCATCCGGGGTATATAGCTGGAGCTGGGCGCATTGTCTGGCATGCCTTACCCTTCAGCCCAGTTGCTATGAAATAACTAATTAGCAGAGTATTGTATTGGAAGTGGATGGGTCTTACAGGGGGCGGCCACAGCCAGGGCTCCACAGGTGGAGAGGATTTTCTCTTAAGAGGACAAGTTGTTCTGGAGACGGATCCGTGTGTCCTTTTCTAGCACTCATCCTACTACTAGGTGCCCAGAGAACATGCAACCCTTCCTATGGACATGAGAACCTCACTGACTATATCTGGTCAGACCAGTCACACATTCTAGAAGTGAAGAGATAGATGGGGACACACTGACCAAAAATAAGTTACTAAAGGAAGCTGAACGCTGCAACATTCTGCACACTTCCCACCGCCATGTTTTAGGTCCTGCAGCTGGTCGCTCACTGTGCTATTGTGCCCTATTGTGCCCACTGTGCCCATTAACTGGACAGGGGGGATGTCTATGGGGTCCATTCTGCTCAATGCTATCCCTACTACAAGTCAACCAGCACTGTATTGGGAAACAGAGGCGTCACAATGTAATTCTGTAACAGGATCATTTATGATACTGGTGTGCTTTTATGGTTTTTTTTGCACCCCTTTAGGGGCCTAAGTGCGACTGATAATGCTACACCCCCCATAGATACACCCCTGGTGAATTATTTTATATTTATGCAGGACGTTGTGTAGTTCTGGTTCTTACTGGTGTGCACAGAGCCTTTCAAATGAGGATAAGCATCAGCTGAGCCCCAAGTGGTCAAGTGACCCAGATACTTACAGTCCATGGTGCCGAGCCTTCATCCTCACACTGAGAAGCAGCATCCGAATCTCTTGGGTCACCATGTCCTTTATGATGGGGGGGTCGGCCAGAACGGAGCAGCTGCTGGAGGATGGGCTTTGGCAGGCAAATGAACTGGTGGACCGGATGTCTCTCCACAATTCCAGAAGAACCTCAATCTACATGGACATAGAACAACATATGAGTAACAAAGATGCGCAGTGACAGTATCTGACTCTTTCTCCATATCACTCACTTTGAGCTCCTATGCACAAGCCATTTTGCCCTTTTTGCAGCTCTTTGACGTCTCAGAGATTTTGTAGGCAACTCCTCAAGATGATGTTGTATCATCGATTGCAGCCTGTGACATTTTCGGGTGGCCTCCGCCACGAGAAGGATCAGCGATCCCGTTGTTTCCGGTTTCTGTACAATCTTCTGCATCGCACTCTTTGAGGGGGGACGTCACCAACAACATGCTTCATTCTAAATTCACTCTGAAATTTCTTAAATAAATTGGCGGCACAATAGGTTCGCACCAGGAGGTTGCGCTTCTCAATACTATACACCACCATCCTGATGAGAAGTCGAGTGACTGAATGAAAGCGTACAGGGGTATGCACCTGGGAGTCGCAAATGGAGGTTAAAGGTCACAACAGTGCCTACCTCATTGCTCCGACGTGGGGGAATACTGACTGAGGAGCACACTGCACTTTGTTTTATTTAGAAAGTTATTACAGAATATTCAGGGCCTTTTGCAAGTGATTCTCACTGTATATGGCCCAAACTAAGCATGAACGCAGTTGGTTGTTTTAGCTAAAATATTATCCCCTTTTAATCTCCCGATGAACCCATTAATTTGGGGTGGGAGGGGGATTTGTTGGGATAAAAAAAATCTTTCTGGGGTCGTTTGGGGACCTTAAGGCTATGTTCACATGGCTAATTGCAGTGCATACAGTACGCCCCGCAATTATGCCGGATGTTTGGGAGCTTGTGCCGATCTGCGCATACTCCCACGGCGCGGGGGGGCCGGCAGCCCGCCAGCCCCATAGACTGTCATTACTAAATGACATGTCAATTATCTCCCGCTCATACAATACGATCGTATTGTACGCCCAGGGAGAGGAGGTGTAATCCATAGTTCTCTATGAGAACTGTGGATTACCTTAATGATTGGGGCACATTTCGCTCGTATTAGAGCGCAGTACGCTCTCAATACGTGGTGAAGTGCGTCCAAAAATAAGCCTTGTGAACATAGCCTTCGGGTATATTGCATGTTTTTCTTCTCTATAGTTTGCATTAAGGTATATTTGAGGTGGTAGTGAAGCTCTAGGATGCCTTCTTTCCTCACTTGTGATCTTTACTTAATTGTTTTGGACGTTTATGTTGATGTATTTTTTTATCTTGATTAATTAAAATTTAGGTTTCATAGACTTATTGTTAGGGGCACTAATACTGTTAGGGTACTATCAGAGCACTGTTATTGTTAAGGTACTGTGTATGGTACTAGTTACTGTCCGGGGCACTACCTGAACACACTTAGGGGGACATGTATGAAAACTGTCTTGGTCTAAGACTTTCCTTGTTGCCCGTAGCAACCAAATCAGGGTTCCCCTTTCATTCTTTCAGAGCACCATATGAAATGAAAGGGGAACTTTGATTAGTTGCTAGGGGCAACAAGGAAAGTCTTAGACCAAGACAGTTTACATACATGTGGCCCTTATTTTCTATGGTGCTATTTTGGCGGTTTATTTTTGGGGCACTGTAAGTTTACAATTATTTAGGGGGAACTATGTGGGTGGCTCTGTTATTTTTGTGGCACTATCTACATAGCAATATTATTTCTGGGGTAACTAAAATTATGTCACGATTGTTTATGCTGTACAGTATTTGGGGTTACTGGGCAGTAACAGCAAACACGATATTAGGGCCAGCAGCAGGATGGCAGCATTAGGGCACCAGGATGGGAAGTTTGTATTAAGAAGGTGGGGAAGGATGATGGAAATGTAAGTAACATAGGAGGTCTGGATAGAAAACCCTGCACAAACAAGTCATGGCTTGACAAAACAAAGCAGTCTGTGCCAAAAGGTAAAAGATGAGAAACGAGAAGGTCTCGAATCAGAGAAGATGTCACCTGTGAGACACTGCATGTAACATGTAAAGCTAAGGCCACACAGCATTGTCAAAATGCCGCCCAATATCCGCCAGCATTTTGACATTGCTGGACCGCGGCAGATTTGTGCAAAAGCCACAGTCGGTTTTCGGATTTGCCGTCGACCCTGTACATTGGATGCATGGGGCCAACAGCAAATCCAAGGAGAATCTGGCGGAATATACAACATGTTACATATTCTGCTGGATTTTAAACCCGACGGTAAAAAATCCGTGCTGTATAGACTACAGACTGTATAAACAATTATTATTGCTGTCTATGCAGCGCTGTGTACCATCAGATTTTTGCCGGATTCAAAATACTGAATCTGCCGAAAATCCAAAAGGTAAAGCTATGCTGTGTAGACATAGCCTCAATGTTGTGTATTTTACCTGGTATCGTCTCTTATCAGTGTATGTTCTATAGTAACCATCCAAGGACACCATTGCTGAAAGGGGTTTTGCCACGATGTACTGTTGACGTGGGATCCTCCAAAATGGGTATTTAATCACTTTTCTAAATATATGTCATTACAAAAAGTGAAGCCTGTGAGAGCTACAGCTTTCTTTACAAGCCCTTAGTTACTTAAAGTTTGCATTAGACAGGACCAGGAGAGCTGACAGGCCATGCTTGCCTATTTGCACTTCTTATCTGATGACAGGGAACATGAAGGAGCTTGCAAGGGGCTGTGGAGAAAGATGTTGTGTCTTTTGTATAGAGAATCCACTGGTTCTAATGTAATTATTTGAGTACACATTACACAACGCTCCCTTACTTTTCAGCCCCCTCCCTCTACTCTGTGAGGCTGCTGTGCTTTGTTTATAGTCTCTCCTGAGCAGATTAAGAGCTAATGAACTCACTTTGTGGCAAAACCCCTTTAAGACCTTAGCAAATCCCACAATAACTTACACACTATACCCATTATGGTGCAGTCACGACTCAGGATACAACATAGAATTATGGAAGGACAGAGTGACTATATATGATAGGATGAATCTAGGACATAAAAACCATGTGATTATCATCAGTAACACTGCTGCCTCTGTAGCCGAGATCTATAGAAGGTCACTCAAGACACAAGCCCACTTCCTTCCAGGCATAGCCTCATCTCATCTAACTTTCAAATGCACAGTACAACTGCTCTGTTCTTTTTGTTGGAGGAATCCAGTTGTGAAAATAAAATAGCTATGCAAGGGAGTTCAGTAAGCATTGCCATGATGGTGGTTGTAGTTCCCTAGTTTACCTCCAGTGTGATAGCAACGATTGTACAGACTGTACCTGCAGAAAATTAGTCACTGTTCAGAGCTACTTTATCAATTGCTGGCAGGATAGCCGCAATCTGATATCAGAGGACAAAAGAGGCTGAAAGCCGAGAGTAAAGTCATGTCCATCGTTCTCTGCCAGAAAGTAGAACCAGATATTAGAGCTGTATTATTTCTGCTGCATATAACCGAGGTCAAAAGACCCAGGTGCATTTATAGCAGCAAACACTGTATATATCAGCAGACACTGTATAAGAGCTACACCCTATATACCAGCAGAAACTGTATACGAGCTACACCCTAAATATCAGCAGACACTGTATAAGAGCTACACCCTATATACCAGCAGAAACTGTATACGAGCTACACCCTAAATATCAGCAGACACTGTATAAGAGCTACACCCTATATACGAGCAGACACTGTATAAGAGCTACACCCTATATACGAGCAGACACTGTACAGGAGCTACACCCTAAATACCAGCAGACAATATATAGGAACAGATTCTATATACCAGCAGACACTATATAGGAGCTACACCCTAAATACCAGCAGACACTGTATAAGAGCTACACCCTACATACCAGCAGACACTGTATAAGAGCTACACCCTACATACCAGCAGACACTGTACAGGAGCTACACCCTATATACCAGCAGACACTGTATAAGAGCTACACCCTAAATACCAGCAGACACTGTAAAAGAGCTACACCCTATATACCAGCAGACACTGTAAAGGAGCTACACCCTCAATACCAGCAGACACTGTACAAGAGCTACACCCTAAATACCAGCAGACACTGTACAGGAGCTACACCCTATATACCAGCAGACACTGTATAAGAGCTACACCCTATATACCAGCAGACAGTGTATAAGAGCTACACCCTATATACCAGCAGACACTGTATAAGAGCTACACCCTAAATACCAGCAGACACTGTATAAGAGCTACACCCTAAATACCAGCAGACACTGTATAGGAACTACACCCTAAATACCAGCAGACACTGTATAAGAGCTACACCCTATATACCAGCAGACACTGTATAAGAGCTACACCCTACATACCAGCAGACACTGTACAGGAGCTACACCCTATATACCAGCAGACACTGTATAAGAGCTACACCCTAAATACCAGCAGACACTGTATAAGAGCTACACCCTAAATACCAGCAGACACTGTATAAGAGCTACACCCTATATACCAGCAGACTGTATAAGAGCTACACCCTACATACCAGCAGACACTGTATAAGAGCTACACCCTACATACCAGCAGACACTGTATAAGAGCTAGACCCTAAATACCAGCAGACACTGTATATGAGCTACAAACTAAATACCAGCAGAAACTGGACAGGAGCTACACCCTAAATACCAGCAGACACTGTATAAGAGCTACACCCGAAATACCAGCAGACACCGTACAGGAGCTACACCCTAAATACCAGCAGACACCGTACAGGAGCTACACCCGAAATACCAGCAGACACCGTACAGGAACTACACCCGAAATACCAGCAGACACTGTACAGGAGCTACACCCTAAATACCAGCAGACACTGTATAGGAGCTAAACCCTAAATACCAGCAGACACTGTATAGGAGCTACACCCTAAATACCAGCAGACACTGTATAGGAGCTACACCCTAAATACCAGCAGACACTGTACAGGAGCTACACCCTATATACCAGCAGACACTGTATAAGAGCTACACCCTATATACCAGCAGACACTGTATAGGAGCTACACCCTAAATACCAGCAGACACTATATAGGAGCTACACCCTAAATACCAGCAGACACTGTATAGGAGCTACACCCTAAATAACAGCAGACACTGTATAGGAGCTACACCCTAAATAACAGCAGACACTGTATAGGAGCTACACCCTAAATACCAGCAGACACTATATAGGAGCTACACCCTAAATACCAGCAGACACTGTATAGGAGCTACACCCTAAATACCAGCAGACACTGTATAGGAGTAGACCCTACTTACTAGCAGTCTGTATATAGGAGCACAGACTATAGTGTCTGCTCCTATATACAGCCATCTAATATATAGTGTCTGATTCTATATGGGGTCTGCGGGTATATGGGATCTTCTCCTACATACTATCTGCTGGTATAAAGGTTCTGCTCCTACAGTGGTGGCCAAAAGTATTGGCACCCCTGCAATTCTGTCAGATAATACTCAGATTCTTCCTGAAAATGATTGCAATCACATTTGCAGCCAGTTGACATGGATTAAAGTTGACTCAACCTCTGTCCTGTGTCCTTGTGTGATCACATTGAGCATGGAGAAAAGAAAGAAGACCAAAGAACTGTCTGAGGACTTGAGACTCCAAATTGTGAGGAAGCCTGAGCGATCTCAAGGCTACAAGTCCATCTCCAAAGACCTGAATGTTCCTGTGTCTACCGTGCGCAGTGTCATCCAGAAGTGTAAAGCGTAAAAAAAAAAAAAAAAAAAAAAAAAAAAAAGAGGCATTCAATGAAAAGAACATGGTCCCTACAGTCAAACATGGCGGAGGTTCCCTGTTGTTTTGGGGTTGCTTTGCTGCCTCTGGCACTGGACTGCTTGACCGTGTGCATGGCATTATGAAGTCTGAAGACGACCAACACATTTTGCAGCATAATGTAGGGCCCAGTGTGAGAAAGCTGGGTCTCCCTCAGAGGTCATGGGCCTTCCAGCAGGACAATGACCCAAAACACACTTCAAATAGAACTAGAAAATGGTTTGAGAGAAAGCACTGGAGACTTCTAAAGTGGCAGCAATGAGTCCAGACCTGAATCCCATAGAAAACCTGTGGAGAGATCTCACAATGGCAGTATGGAGAAGGCGCCTTCACATCTCAGGGACCTGGAGCAGTTTGCCAAAGAAGAATGGTCTAAAATTCCAGCAGAGCATTGTAAGAAACTCATTGATGGTTGCCGGAAGCGATTGTTCGCAGTTATTTTGGCTAAAGGTTGTGCTACCAAGTATTAGGCTGAGGGTGCCAATACTTTTGTCCGGACCATTTTTGAAGTTTTGGGTGAAATGATCAATGATTTGATTTTTGTCTCATTCTGTTTTGTGTTTTTTCATTGCAAGCAAAATAAATGAATATATTAATATCAAAGAATTTGTGATTGAAATCATTTCAGGAAGAAACGGAGTATTATCTGACAGAATTGCAGGGGTGCCAATACTTTTGGCCACCACTGTATTTAGTATCTGCTGATATTTAGGGTTTGCTGGTATATAAAGTGTCTACTGACTTACAATACTCACAAAAAGTTATTTGGTTGAAATCTCAGGATGAATATAAAATTTCTTGAAACAATTTTTTAAATGAACTAAATGAGCCAATCTCTTCCCTTTAGATGCACATGTCCAAATGTTCAGTGTTTCAGGACTTTTTGCACAACTTGCTGATCCCTAACAAGGAGCTTAATGGCAAAATTCACAACAGGTGCTTGATCCCTGAATGACACAATAGATTTAGGGGATCAATCTGAATTGGGATTTAACCAGTCCTTCTCAGCACATTCTGGCATCATAAGACCAAGACAACACCTTACAATTGATCAGCAGTACCTCACCAGTGCGAGGCTTCAAGCAGGATGCTCTCAGACGGAAGTGGCCACTGAGCTTAGAGTGTCACAGAGCAGGGCCGTCTTAACAGCATCATGGGCCCCTGGACAGAGCTGTTCACTGGGCCCCCCAACCAACATTTATCAATATTATCTAAGGGTATGTTCACACAGTGTGCATTTTGCGGCGATTTGCACTTTAATACACCAAAATGCGTCCCAAAATTACGGTAAAGTGATTGGCTGCTATGAGTTCTGTTTTGGTTGCTTTTGGCAAAAAAAACATTTGACTGTTTTGTGAATGAAGCCCATTATGCTTAACCCTAAAATCAATGACCCCCGCTCTTGAGGCCCTGTATTATGCGGGAGAAAACTTGTATTTTTGTGGGGTAGTTTGAGTTTACATTTTACTACCGCAAAATATTTTTAAAAAAAACTATTTCACATGAACAAAGGTTTTTCTGCATTTTTTTTTTTTAATAAAATTTTTTTACACCATTCACTTTTTACACCCAAATAACCTCTATTTTTAATTCTAAGGTTATTAGGCGTGTAGTTTACCGAATATTTTTACTTTTTTATGAAAATGCTGCACAACTATTTTTTTAACTATTTTTTGTAATTTTTGGGTTTTTTTTCCTTTAATCTCTTTAAAAGGGAAAAAACTATAAAAGCCTCTGATCCTCCCCTTTAACCTTTTTTTTGCTGAGGTCCATGGCTGCCCCAAAACAGGGGAATTCCCCCCCCTTTGGGGTCCCCGGGGAACCCCCAGTCCCCAAGGGAGCCTGAGGGATATCTCTACAGTACCCCTGGGGAAAAAGGAAACCCCGGGCTGTCTGTATACTAAACCCTCTGTCAGGGGAACACAGTGTTTACCCCAACAATGACTATGCCTACTACACAAGGTAATTATTAGTATACGGAAGTTACGGACTGTAAGTTTGGAATATGGGAGTGAATGTATTGCAAAAGGAGTGAAAAGTTTCGCATACAAGTTTTACAGGAGTGAAATGTATTTGCATATAGGGGTGTAATGTATTTGCTACAAGGTTTACAGGAGTGAAGTTTTGGGCATAAGGGTGTGCCAAAACATTAGAATGAAAAAAAAAAAAATAAGGTAATATAATTACCCTTTAATGGAATTTAAAAAAAAAAACCCTACAAAGCAAAAAGGTAAAAAAACTAAAAATTAATATTTTTTTAAAAAAATGATTGTGCATTATTACACAAAAAAAAAACCCCTACAAAAAAAAGGTATCCACACAACTGTAAAAACCCATAGAAATTAATTAACGGGTCATTTATTATGACATTGAATGCTGTGAAGAAATAAGTAAAAAATGTAAAAGTTTTGTTTGTGCTTCAAAAAAAGTATTTTTTAAAAATTTTGTATAATTTTAATTAAAAAAGCAAACTACAATTCCTCACAACTGCACAAAAAAAAAAAAATAAAAGTTATGACTGCTGAAACGCGGGAGGAAAATACTAAATTTTTGTTGTCATTTAAGGCCTTTTCAGGCCAGGGGGTTAAAGGGTTAAATTCATTTTTCTTTACTAAAAAGAGTTTTTTTTTTTGGGGGGAAAAAGAGGTTTTTGGGGAAAAAAAAAAAAATTTTTTTTTTGTTATTCTTTTTAAATTTTTTTTTAAAAGTCCCCCAAACTGTGATTAGGTTGTGTATAATATGCAAGGTGGTAACCCCATGCTTATCTCAAATTTATTGGGCAGCCTCCCGTGCCCCCCGGCCAGCAGCAATCATAAGTTCTATGCTGCTTTTATGGCGCGGGGGCACGGATGGGTGACCACACAATTTGTTTAGACAGAGCATGTGGTCCCATCCTGACCCGTCCCGCCCCCTAGGTCCCTTACCTTCTTAATTGAGCCGGGACCAAAAGGGGAAACCCCGCGCTTCATAGACCTCGCTGACTTGGACACAGCGAGGTATTGGGAGGGGGACAGCCGAGAGGGGGGAGCCGGAGACGTGATGAGGGGAGGAGGGAGTTAAGTCTGAGCTCTTGCATTCCCGGCGGGGGGGAATGCTGCGGCTCACTGCCGGCTCCTGAGTTATTGCCGCGCAGGAAGGACAGGAGCAGAGACGCAGCAGCCTCTGCTGTTTATAAGTGAAAAAAGACGGGCTTGTGTGTATACTGACTCCTGACGGGGCCCCTGTTCTCATGTGGCCCCTGGGCAGGTGCCCACCGTGCCCAATGGGAAAGACGGCCCTGTCACAGAGTGTCATCAGAAGGTTGCAACAGAGATACAGAGAGACTGGAAGAGTCACAGAAAGGCAAAGAAGTGGACGTCCTTTGGCTCCGTCACACACTGATGACTGCAGAACCAGATGATGAATGCCATACAACTCCAGCCACATTTAAGGGAGTTGAGAGGCAAGCTAAAACCAAAAAGCCAAATATCCCTAACTTTTTGTTAGTAGTGTATATAGAAGCAGACGCTATATACCAGCAGATACTATATAGCAGCCAGGGCCGTTCCTAGGGGCGGGCGATTGCCCGGGCGCCTAGGCTCCACTCACCTGAGGGGGGCGCCGCGTCCGCCTGCCCGGAGATCAGCCCTTGAGGTGAGTGGAGCCTAGGCGCACCGGGCAATCGCCCGCCCCTAGGAACGGCCCTGGCTGCTATATAGTATCTGCTGGTACAGGTAGGTAGCATCGTTTTCCTCCTGCCTCCTCCCCTGTATGTACGGCTTTCACCACGCCCCCTGCGACGCTGGGATTTCCTAAGCCGGCAGCTTGTGCGCGGCCCAGGAGGTCCCTGGGAGCTGCACGACAGTGTAAGCGGCGTGATGACGTCTGGCTATGGGGACATCACCTGGCTACAAGGGGGCATCTACCTGGCTATTGGGGCATCACCTGGCTACAAGGGGCACCTACCTGGCTATGGGGGAACCTACCCTGCTATGGGGCATCTACCTGCTTATAGGGGCACGACCTGGCTACAAGGGCATCTACCTGCCTATAAGTGACTACTACCTGACTATAGGGGCATCTACCTAGCTATAAGGGACTACTACATGGCTACTAGGGGGCATATTACATGGCTAAAATATGAGATGCTATGGATGGGGAGTTTGTATAGAGATAGGAATTGGTAGAGAAGCGCTTTATAAGTGGGAGTCTAAGATGTTTTTTGTAAATTCTACAGTGAAGATTTGTGGCCGGGAGAAGTCATCATGGCGTCTGGGACAGATGGAGACGAAGAAGAGAAAGAGAACAACTCTTCAGAGACGTCTCCTGTAAGTTCCTGGATATAACTTTACTGTAATCGATTATATGTCTGCAGAACCTGTGTACAATTGGTATCCACCATTGTATGGTCACTGTATGGGGGTAATATTAGTTGTAGTATAATGGTTTGTATTCAGTAATGTTCAGTTTGTATTATTCGGTCACTATGTGCTGGTGATATGTGGTCATGGTGTGACAATATTATTCGGTCACTATGTGGTCACGGTGTTGCAGTATATGGTCACTATGTGCTGGTGATATGTGGTCACGGTGTCGCAGTATTCGGTCGCTATGTACTGGTGTTATGTGGTCTTAGTAGGATATTGGTACTATTAATGTGGGATTATGGTTTTGTGCAGCAGTGTTATTTGGTATACATAGCACATTGTGTTAAAGCTTTTTGTATATTTTAGATTTGGTTGATGGTGATGCAATGTGTCGCATTATGTTACGGGGGATGGAGGGGCAAAATTTCTTCACCTCGCCCTGAGAGCAGTTTAGCCTAGGAACGCCCCTGATAGCAGCAGACCCTATATACCAGTAGACACTATAGAGGAGCTCCCTATATACCAGTAGACAATATATAGGAACAGACCCTATATACCAGTGGATACTATATAGGAACAGATTCTATAACCCAACACTAATAGGCGACATATATTTTTTATATATATATAAAAAATATTATATATATAAATAATAATAAAATAATAAAACACACACACCCCTAAATGGGCGCCATATATACAGCAGTCATGACACTATAGAGGGGTCCCTATATATATATAGGAACAGACCCTACATACCAGCAGACAATATATAGGAACAGATTCTATATACCAAGCAGATCATATTATATATGCTGAAATAATATTATATATATACACACACTATATGGGTGGACCATATATACCAGCAGACACTATAGAGGGGTCCCTATATACCAGTAGACAATACATAGAAACAGACCCTATGTATCAGCAGACAATATTTAGGAGCAGATGCTATATACCAGCAGACAATATATAGGAGCAGATCCTATATGGGAGAAGACTCTATATACCAGCAGACACTATATAGGAACAGCCCCTATACACCAGTGGGCACTGTATAGGAGCAGACCCTATATACCAGCAGACACTATATAGGAACAGCCCCTATACAACAGTGGACACTGTATAGGAGCAGACCCTATATACCAGCAGACACTATATAGGAACAGCCCCTATACACCAGTGGACACTGTATAGGAGCAGACCCTACATAGCAGCAGACACTATATAGGAACAGTCCCTATACAACAGTGGACAATATATAGGAGCAGACACTATATAGGAACAGCCCCTATACACCAGTGGACAATATATAGGAGCAGATCATATATAGGAGAAGACCCTATAAATCAGTAGACACTATACAGGAACAGACCTTATGTACCAGCAGACAATATATAGGAGCAGATCCTCTATACCAGCAGACACTATATAGGAGCACACTGCAGTGTCCATATGCTTCACACACAATGCCCTGCTTCTCTGCGCTGGGATCCGGGTTTCAGGTTTCAGGCTAATTCTAGGAAAACGGAAACATTTTTTCCAAGAATATAGATGTGAATTCTTACAGCAAATCACAGTAAACTGCAGATTTACACGTTAACCCTTATGTGGTTGTGAATGGAGAAGGCAGATCCCACCAGATACACAAAGCAGCTGCACTGGAATTAGCTTTCCTCCTGGATGAAGTAGTTCACAGGAACAGAACAGACTGAAGACTCATCAGAAATGTCTGCATCTGTGAGACCAGAACACATTGGAGGAGGATGCGGGCAACAAGGAAGATCCTAGAGACTAACTAAATAATCAGACAGTGGAGAGAGGGGAATAATAGACTGAAGCTGCCCATAGACATTGGTTATCTTGGCAGCACATTCTGCCAACCAATTACTCTCAAGTGAGAGGGCAGGACCAGTCATAGGAATTTTTGCCAGTTGTCTTCCTCTAAGATCATTGGTGCCAGATCTGTTAGGTTTTCACTTTTGGCTGGGTAATACATATTGCACTGGGTGTCAGTGATGATAATGTCCAGTTACCCAACTTCTGCCGAAATTAAACTTACCAGGGGAACCAGGGTGTGTGAGAATAGGGAAATGAGGAAGACCCCAGAGAATCAGCCCCAAAAAGATGAACCTGGGACCATGGAAGGCAGCAAAATGAAAACCCACTGTGGTCATGATAGCGCATTTAGAACATGTCATTTCTGTTTTATCTTACAAAATAATTACAGATCTCAAATAACCTTTTCACAAAATATTTGTATTTTCATGTGTCACCCACAGCAGCACAGAGGAATGGTAAGAGGAGTCTCCTGCAGCAGAACACCCCTAGATGTCTCCAATTCTTTCCATACAATTTCAGTGTTTTGGGGCAGGGCAGAGATGATTTCCTATGGAATAAGTGCCTACCCTTCTTTTTTTTTTGTTTTGTAAACATCATTTTTATTAAATTTTACAATAACAAAAACATACAATAACTGTCCAATAGATGAGATACCACTTGATACACAAAGAAATAATATAAGGCATCGTTAGTACAAATAAGAAAATGTACTAAGCAATGAAAGTACAAAAATAGCACTATTGACATACTTTGGTATCATAATAATAAGTGAAGCAAAGATGGCTCCATCTTCACTAAGAAAG
>JAODAL010042417.1:0-34844 GCA_025379985.1 Phyllomedusa bahiana | reverse complement strand
AAAAAAAAGGGCTCTGTCAGAGAGGCAAAACTGGCCCGGGGGTAAGGGGTTAAAAAGTAGAAATCCCGATTGAACAACCCATTTAATACAATTAAAAAAAGGAAACAAAGAATGGGGGATTCCACCCTTTTTTTTTAAAAATTTTTTAAATTTAAAACTACTAAAAAACTTGCATAAAAATACAAAAAAATTTTGTTTTGGGGTAAAAAAAAAAATTTTCCAAAAAAGGAACAAAAAGGGAAAAAACAGAGACAATTTCCCCCCGCAGTTGAGTAAAATGAGAAAAAGAATGCAAAAAAGGGCATTTGGGGTGGAACAGGACGTTAACCACCAGTATTTCCCAAAGTGAAGTCAATTTGGGTCCCACTCTACGGAGGGGCAAGCGCTACCCGGGACAGGAATATATGTCCATAACAAAAAGGGTGGTTAAAAGACTCCTTTTTCCGGCATATCAGCTTACAGTTTACAGAATAAGCGGGGGTGAGATGTGTGTGGCTCAGACGGGGATTTTTGGTTGTTTTTTGGCGGGAAAAAATCACATGCCTCGTTTTACATAGAACACCCCCTTCCCTGTTAGATCATGTCTGCGGTCTCATAGCAGAAAGGGGTGCGCTCTGCCCGTTCCAAACAGCTCAGCAAAATTATTCTATTTTTCCGAGAAAGCTCTACTGTTTGCTGGATCCTTTTCAACTTATTAGATCGAGATTTGAAGATTTTTTTGTAGTAGGTTAAAATTAAAAGGGGCATCTACCGTGTAAATCACGGGGGGGGAGCGGGGGGGGGGGCCCCCGCGGGCGAAACAGCAGCCTAAAAAGAATATGGATATAGTTACCAAGATTTGTGTAACATTTCCCTGCAATACTTTATTATAACATTTTTTATGAAAAAATTTCCTGGGTAGGGGGCCGAACTATAATTTAAAACAAATCTTTTCTAGAACTGCAGGTCTCTTTGTTAGGTGCAAATCTCCACTTTTATTATCAGTATACATTTTAGATAGGTGTTCTTTTCAATTTTGCCATTTCCAGCTTTGTTGATATAGCCACCTTGTTACAGTTTAAATTGAATCATCAATTTTGTAGTCACCACAGGTTGATAGGTGCCAAAAATACCTTTTATGATCCGATTACATTTCGATACGTGGTTTTTCACTTTGGCGCAACTAGAGCTTTGTTCATTGAGGCACCTTGCACTTAAATGTGAATACGCAATTTTGTAGGTCACCACAGTGAATTGAAAGGTGCCAAAAATACCTTTTATTATCCGAATACATTTCAGATATGTGTTTTTTCCTCTTGGGCGCCACAGTTTGTTAAGTAGGGCACCTTGCACTTAAATGTGAATACAGCAAATTTTGTAGTCACCACAGGTGAATTGAAAGGTGCCAAAAGAATACCTTTATGATCCCAAACACAGTTCAGATACGGTTTTGTCACATGGGACTACAGCGTTGGTCATTTGAGGGCACATTGCTCTTAAATGTGATTACAGCAATTTGTAGTCACCAAAGGTGATTGAAAGGTGCCAAAAACTACCTTTTATTATCCGAATACATTTCAGATACGTGTTTTTTTCACTTTGGCGCACTACAGCTTAGTTCATTTGAGGCACCTTGCACTTAAATTGAATCCTAGCAATTTTGTAGACACACAGGTGAATCTGATAGGTGCCAAAAAAGTACCTTTTATTATCGTATACATTTTCTGACAGATGTTTTTTTTCCTCTTTTGGTCATTTTTGCTGTGACATGCAGCTATACTACAGGTCCTATATAAAAAATTGTTGTTTCTAACAGAATTTTTCTTCACAATTTGTCTAGATTGGCTCTAGGGTGATGGTGCTGTAGAAACAGGGAATAGATAGGACACTGTTAATGGACACATATTGCAAAATGACTGGTTTTGCAAGGGTTCTTTAACAAAGCTAGCAATCCCCGGATTGAGAAACCCATTTAATTACAATTAAAAAGAGAAAAAGGACTTGATGGATTCCATTCCTATTTTAAAATGTGTTTTCTAGAATTAAACTACTAAAAAAACTTGCATGTAAAAATAGCTGGTAAAAAAATTCCTCTGATTGTACAAGGGAGGTAAGGAAAACTTGACAATGAAAGTTATTAGAGGACACATAGATTATGGAAACAGAAGAAGAACAAGTACAGAGGACAATTTCCTCCAGCCAACGTTGAGTAAGATGAGAAAAAGAATGCCAAGGAAAAAAGGGCACCTGGGTGGAACGGAGCATTAACCACCAGTATTTCCAAGTGAAGCTCAATTGGTCCACACTCATACGGAGGGGCAAGCGCTACCCAGGACAGGGACAGTATATGTCCAGTGAAACTAAAATGGTGGTTGAAAGACTCCTTTTTCCGGCAAATCAGCTTACAGCTTACAGAATAGAGCAGGGTGAGATGTGTGTGCGACGTCATGACTGGGATGTGTATGGTTGCGATTGCTGGATAATCACATTGACTAGTTTTAAATTGAAAAGCACTTCCTGTCATGATCAGTGTTCTGTCAGCGTCTCATAGCAGAAGGACGTTCCGCTTTGCTTGTGTTCAAACAGCTCAGCGGAAAATTATTCTATTTCTTCACAGAGAAAGCTCAACTGTTAGCTGTTGATCCTTACAACTTAGTTAGATCGAGATTTGAAGATTTTATGTGATAGGTTAGAAAAATTTAAAAGGAGCATCTACCGCTGTAAAGTCACGGCGGGGAGCGGGGAGGGGGGCCCCCGCGGGCGAACACAGACGAGCTCTATAAAGAATACTGGAGATAGTTCACCAAGACTTAGTGTAGAATTGCCACTGCAATAGCTTATTATTAACAGTTTTTCTATTGATATATTTCCTGGATATTGGGCAGCACCTGAAAATTATATTAGGATACACATCTTTTCTAGTAACTGCAGGTCTCTTTGTTAGGTGCAAAACTCCAACTTTTATTATCAGTATACATTTTAGATAGGTGTTCTTTTTCAAAATTTTGCCATTCCAGCTTTGTTGATATAGCCACCTTGCAGTTAAATTAGATCATCATTTTGTAGTCAACCACAGGTTGATAGGATGCCAAAATACCTTCTATTATCCAATACATTTCTGATACGTTGTTTTTTCACTTTGGCGCACTACAGCTTTGTTCATTGAGGCACATTGCACTTAGATGTGAATACAGCATTTTGTAGTTCACCACAGGTGAATTGAAAGGTGCCAAAATACCTTTTATTATCCGAATACATTTCAGATACGTGTTTTTTCACTTGCGCACTACAGCTTTGGATCATTGAGGCACTTGCACTTAAAATGTGAATACAGCAAATTTTGTAGTCAACCACGGTGAATTGATAGGTGCCAAAAAAATACCTATTTATTATTCCAGTATACTTTCAGACAGATGTTTTTTTCAGCTTTTGGTCATTTTGCTGTGACTATGGCAGCTATTACTACAGGTCCTATTATAAAAAAAAAATGTTTCTAACAGACATTTGTTCTTCACATTGTCAAGATTGCTCAAGGGTGATGGTAGCATGTCAGAAACAGGAATAGAGTAGGACACTGTTAATGGACACAATATTGCAAATGACTTGTTTTTGCAGATCTTTAACAAAGCTAGCAATCACCGTTTTGTGACAACCATTTAATACAATAAAAAAGAGAACAAGACATGGTGGGATTCATACCGTATTTTAAAAATGTGTTTTCTAGAATTAAACTACTAAAAAACTTGCATGTACAAAATAGCTGGTAAAAAAAATTCCTCTGAATTGTACAAGGGAGGTACAGGAAAACTTGACCAGATGAAGGTTATTCAGAGGACATAGATTATGGAACACAGACAGAGAACAAAGTACAGAGACAATTTCCTCCAGCACGTTGAGTAAAATGAGAAAAAGAATGCCAAGAAAAAGGGCACCTTGGTGGACGGAGCATTAACCACCGAGTATTTCCAAGTGATTCTCAATTGGTCCACATCGATACGTAGGGACAAGCGCTACCAGTCAGGGACTTTTTGTCCAGTGAAACTATAAATGGTGGTATGAAAGCTCCTTTTTTGGCAAATCAGGCTTAAAGCTTACTGAATAGAGCAGGGTGTGATGTGTGTCGCGACGTCTCATTGATGGGATGTGTATGGTGCGATTGGCTGGAAAAATCACATGACCTCGTTTTACTTAGAACAGCCCTTCACTTGTTCATGTATCAGTTGTATGTCCGCGTATATAGCAGAAGACATGCGCTCTCGCCTGTGTCCAAACAGCTCAGCAGATAATTATTTTCTATTTCTTCACCGAGAAAGCTCTACTGTTAGCAGTGATCCTTACAACTTAGTTAGATCAGTGATTTGTAGAATTTATGTAGTTAGGTAGAAAATTAAAGGAGCCATCTACAGCTGTTAAAGTAACGGGGGGACGCGGGGAGGGGGCACCCGGCTTGGGCGAACACAGACGAGCTCTATAATGAATATTGGATATAGTTCACCAAGACTTAGTGTAGACATTGCAATGCAATAAGCTTTATTATTAACAGTTTTCTATTGGAAAATTTATTGGATATTGGGCAGCCTGAACTTTATATTAGGATATCACATATTTTCTAGAAACTGCAGGGCTCTTTTGTTAGGTGCAATATTACTCCACTTTTATTATCAGTATACATTTTAGATAGGTGTTCTTTTTCAATTTTGCCCATTCCAGCTTTGTTGATATAGCCACCTTGCAGTTAAATGTGAATACAGCAATTTTGTAGTCACCACAGGTGAATTGAAAGGTGCTCTAAATTCTACCTTTTAGTATCCGAATACATTTCAGATACGTGTTTTATCACTTTGGTGCACTTACAGCTTTGTTCATGAGGCACCTTGCACTTATATGTGAATTACAGCAATTTTGTAGTCACCACAGGTGATTGAAAAGGTGCCAAAAAAATACCTTTTATTATCCGAATACATTTCAGATAGTGTTTTCACTTGGCGCCACTTCAGCTTTGTTCATTGAGGCACCTTGCACTTAAATGTGAATACAGCAATTTTGTAGTCACAACAGGTGAATTGATAGGTGCCAAAAAATACCTTTTATTATCCCTTATACATTTCAGACAGATGTTTTTTTCACTTTTGGTCATTTTGCTGTGACATGCAGCTATACTAAAGGTCCTATATAAAAATGTTTGTTTCTAACAGAAATTGTTCTTCACCATTGTCAAGATTGGCTCAAGGGTGATGGTGCTGTCAGGAACAGGAATAGATAGGACACTGTTAATGGTAACATATTGCAAAATGACTTGTTTTTTGCAAGATCTTTAACAAAGCTAGCAATCCCCGTATTGAGAACCATTTAATACAATTAAAAAAAGAAGAAACAAAGACTTGTGGGATTCCATCTTATTTTAAATTGTATTTCTAGAATTTATACTACTAAAAAAAACTTGCATGTACCAATAATAGCTGGTAAAAAAATTCCTCTGAATTGTACACAGGGAGGTAAAGGAAACATGACCAGATGAAGGTTATTCAGAGGACATGATTATGGAACACAGACAGAGATCTAAAGTACAGAGACAATTCCTCCAGCACGTTGAGTAAAATGAGAAAAAGAATGCCATGATAAGGGACTGGGTTGGAACAGGGAGCGTTATCCACAGAATTTCCATGTGAAGCTCAATTGGTTCCACAATCATACGGAGGGGCAAGCGCTACCCAGGACAGGGACAGTATATGTCCAGTGAAACTAAAATGGTGGTTGAAAGACTCCTTTTTCCGGCAAATCAGCTTACAGCTTACAGAATAGAGCAGGGTGAGATGTGTGTGCGACGTCATGACTGGGATGTGTATGGTTGCGATTGGCTGGAAAAATCGCATGACCTCGTTTTACATAGAACAGCCCTTCCTGTTCATGATCAGTGTCTGTCAGCGTCTCATAGCAGAAGGACGTGCGCTCTTCATGTGTCCAAACAGCATCAGCGAAATTATTATTTCTCAACAGAGAAAGCTCTACTGTTAGCTGTGATCCTTACAACTTAGTTAGATCAGAGATTTGAAGATTTTATGTAGTTAGGTAGAAAATTTAAAAGGAGCATCTACCGCTGTAAAGTCACGGCGGGGAGCGGGGAGGGGGGCCCCCGCGGGCGAACACAGACGAGCTCTATAAAGAATACTGGATATAGTTCACCAAGACTTAGTGTAGACATTGCACTGCAATATCTTTATTATTAACAGTTTTCTATTGAAATATTTCCTGGATATTGGGCAGCCTGAACTTATTATTAGGTACACATCTTTTCTAGTAACTGCAGGTCTCTTTGTTAGGTGCAAAACTCCACTTTTTATTTATCAGTTTACATTTTATGATAGGTGTTCTATTTCAATTTTGCCATAACCATCTTTTATGATATATCCCACCCTTTGCAGTTAAATTAGAATCCATCAATTTAGTATTCCTCACAGTTTATATGGCCAACATACCAAAAATAACCTTAAAACAAAACATAAACTATAAAAAACCCAAATTCTCACAACATCAAATTACCAATATCCCCAATCACTAAAAATATCAACCCTCCCTAAATACTACCCCCCTTATCAAATACCTTATCCCCCAACCAAAACAACACCTCCACCCAAACCTAACATGTAAAAAACCCAAATTCTCACCCTCAAATAACAATCTTCCCCCAATCCAACCATATCCACCTCCCAAAATACTACCCCACCTTATCCAATACCTTATCCCCCCCAACCAAAAAACACTCCCCCCAAACCTCACCTATAAAAAACCCAAATACTCCCACCTCAAATAACCAATCTTTCTTACCTCACCAGAGACCGTAAGAACATATGATAAATACCTGTCCCAACAATACTATATCCCTCTCTCCAACCTGTATGTGATGTTCGTTCCATCGTGTCTCTATGTATATCATTCACCTAATCCATATCCCACATACAGTCTCAACAACCTGGCATATCTAAACAGTAACCTCGCACTTACATGGCCCACGAGATCTATCAACTCCACCTTGTGTTGTACTTCTCGACCACCACACTCGTCTAGTATCACGCTATAGTCTCCCACACTCCATATATAATACTACTGTACCCTTATCATCATTATTGTACTGCCCAATGTCACTCATTTCCTTTATTCACAGCTGCTATCATCCTCCATCACATATATACTAGCTATCGTCTATTCGCCACCACATCTACGGTTTGAAGATCATGACCTGTCATCCACTCATATCTACTATGTGTCTTTGAATGTGTGATAGACCCCACATATGTGTCTAGTAGCACTTACTGCCCACCTGTGACATCATACGCCACTCATGACACTTTAGTACCATCCTAGTATCGAGAATCATCTCCTCTCACCACTAGGCATCACACTACACTATGTCCTTTATATGGATAACCTACTCTCAACTACTTCCTCCTATCCAATAGTGTGTGCACCTGAAAGTCGCATCCATATCCCATACTGATAGATACCCCCCTATGATAGTAGATATCGATTACTTATGACTGGCTCTCTCCAAGCTGACATCATGAAATGTGCGTGTGTGCCCCTGTTATTCTAGCGCCTCCACCACAGAAGTCACATAAAACTGTTCTCGACCCAATGCTTGAAACGTCATTCTTATCACATCTCTGCATCGCCATGTTCGATACTGCCACCTAGACCATGTCTCTACTTATGTCTCGTGATCCACAACCACTGTGTGTCTTATGTACGTCCGTCACAACGTGCTGTGTGTCTCCTCACCCTACATCGTCTCATATGTCCTGTGTCACCTTGTCAATATCCCATACCCTTAACAGATCTAACAACCGCTACTCTCACGTACATCATAATCTCCACATAGATCGCTATCACCCTCCCATATCATCCTATTCCACTAACTGTCCCTATGTGACCATATCGTACACGTGCTGACTTCCAATAGATCTCACCCTCCATGTCTTCCAGTCATCCTCCGCTCGCATGTGTGCGCCCGCGCTACCTGTCCTCTGATCCCCACATCTGCCAATATGTGTCATTGTGCTCACTAGACAGATTCACCTGTCATGCATTGCACTATCACTGCCCACCTCTCAGTTATTCCACTCAGTACAACATCCCACTACCCCCTCTATCTCTCAATAACTCAATGTGTGTCACTTATGTCAATCTACTCTTCTCACTTCCAGTCCCTCTGTATTGTCACCCTCTGCCTGTGTATGTGTGACACAATTCGTGCCTCTCGGATTATCATGTCTCAGTATCGTCACACCACCACTCTACTTCTCCCACGTCTACTGTGACCGTGCACTTTACACAAGATTGTCCACACAACACCTCACTCTGCATCTGAGTATTCTATTACGCACTATCACACATTGAATGTCTCTCTGATCATACGCCAGACACTTATCTGATAGTACTCCATACAACACACTGTAGAGTGTCTAGAGTACACACCGTGTCGTGATCGCACTCACCAACATCTCACCACACTGATGTGTCATACGTGTCTGTGTTCCCTGTTCAAACCAGTTCCAGTTCACGCGTTTCACATGATGATACTGTATGTATGTGTCTTACTATCCCTCTACTCTGTGTTCATCTCTGATAGTGCTATTATCTTCCACCGCGTGATTGTTGTGTGCCACGTATACAGTATATATCTCATCCTGAGAAATCCCCATCTCACCGTCTCCTGAGCTTGTGTAATCATATCACGCTCGCATCAAGTACTGCTCATCATATCCACCCACTCTGTCCTCGTCCCACTGTACGTCACAGTCCAGTCTATACTCGTACTAATCCACTCTCCCATCCATGTCGCTAGGTGCTCTCACACTAATCACTACCTAAGAGAGTATCTTATCCTCTGTGTGTGCCCTCCTATCCTCCTATCCAGTAACGTGCTATCACATAACTCAACCCTATCACGCAACGCATCACTATAAAGTGTCCTTGTGTGTGTGTGTGTGTCATCTCACGTCGCTATATCGTCTCTTACATCATATTCACACTGTCGCAATATCCATGATCCCTAGCACACACTTCAGGCTGTACACTGTTCACATGTTGTGTCTGACTTCGAGCTCTTGTCTCTTAAGAAAGCTATGTTCCTCCAGTAACCATCATCAACCAACCCCATCTCTATATTCAACACCCCCTCATAATACATCATTCCTATCCCCCTCCGCCGACGTATATGTCTATATAATTGTCACCTATCGTGTCTCTAGTCCTGTGTGTGCTAGACAATCTTGACCGCACACACAATAGACTCTATCTAGTGAGCTCGCAGTATCTCACTCGAACATCTACGTCATGATTCTCAATCATATCCAATAAATCCTCCCTGTCTCTCTACTAATACTGCTGTTCCCTAGTCCAAACACCGTGTGTCATTGTCGGCCTCATATAGCCACTCCTCACACGCGATATGTGTCACTACTATATCACTCATCGCTCCATGATCATAGACTAGTCCTCACAATAGTGAACTGGTGTAGTGTGTCCTCCTCCACAACTCCTCTAAAAGAATTACTCATCATAGCTAACTATCACTCATCAAGTCAGTTTGTGTAGTGATTCATTTCCATTTCTAGACTTCCCATCTCAATCATCACAAATTGATAATCTCTTGTCTACTCTGTCTCTTCTAGCACTGACATATCACCCGTAAGACATAGCGCCACTATCACTCCACCTATATCTGTTGTGACTACCACACTCGCTCTGCACACTTATGTCTACACTCTACGTCTCTCGTTCATCCACTTAATGAAAAAAAGCCTCTCAACCTAGGATAATGATAAGATCTCATGTTATTATTAGATCTCATTCTCGTCTCCCTCGCCTATAGTGCGTTAGACACGTCACTCCTCTCGACATATCAGTATCAGAGTCAACTCTATCACTACGCTCAGTATCATACGCTATGTGCATGACACCTATAACTTCTACTCATCAGTACTGTTACTCTTGCCTCTCACTGAGTTGTGACTCGCCAAACCTCACTCATGTCTATCTACTACACTCTCCCCATACATCCCATACCAACTTCACACCCCCCTTCGTGTGTGTGTCTCTCTTCCCATACTCACCGTACACTAGTAGTGAAAGAGTGACCACATCACTTACTGTTGACATCTCCGTCTTCAAGCCAAATCAACACTAAGTATGGATGCCCTCCTCTGCTCCTAGAGAGTCACATACAGTGAGACACTCACACCACACAGAAGTTTAGTCTACCTCCCCTCCCTCCGTTCTGTAATCTGACTCGTCGTATAACCACCCACACGCATCACACGTGCCCATGTCCTACTAACTGTTACACTCACTCACACTTATACTCACGCAGATCCTAGTTCTCTGTCCATCACTACTATAATAATACACTTCTTCTGTGAGAAGACTGTTGAGACTACTTCACGTAGCTACACTGTGCATAGACACTAAACAACTACCTTGAGATCCCTCTTGTGAAACTAACACTCTCGTTGTTACATCAAGATCATCCACGCCACTATGTGACTAACATCTCTCCATCTCCCAATACCCCCACACGCTGTAGTTACATCGTGTCGCGACCATTAATCTATTTAGTGCGTGTCCTCACATGTCTATCCACTGCACTCGTTCTGAGTAACCATGTAAACATATACTTCTACAACTAGAGACATCCTCATCCATATATAAATAGTTCATGTCGTCCACACTCATCCTGTCTCATCATATCTCTGTATGTGATACTAACACACACTTCTATCTGTTCATGTGACACATACCAATCTCTCACCTCACTGCAGCTGCAGAGGGACTCCGTATCTCGCTTATCCACCCGTGTCTCTAATATGTCCTATGTGATGATCATACTGATTGTCTACCTAAATCATTATCCAAAGACTCCCTGTCCTACAGTGACCCGTATATCATATGTCTGAGTATATGTCTACACACCACTCGTGTATCTGACTAGTGACCCCTCACTAACTAGAAGACTCACATTACTCATACGTCTCTTCGAGTGACAGCTCCTCACTACTGCTTGATTGTTCATTCTTCATGACACATCGTAACCCTCAGCAATCACGCTAAGTGTGACACTCTCTCACCAACTCATCATGTCCAAAGTGACTTAGTACACCTTGCATAATCTAAACGTGTGTCATAAACATACACTGTGATACCATAGACTTGTGTCCTCTCACTCAGTACCTTCTCTGTGACCACATCTCCCCCTGTATCTCATAGTCACTAGGATGTGATCCAATAATCCACTGTGTACACACCGCACAGGTGTAGTAATAATCCCCTACCCATCTCCTAAGTTCAAGTCTCCATGTCATCTCACGGTGCATATCATCCTCTATTCTCACTGACTCTCGCTCCCCACACCGCCTCTTGTGTCCCACGCTCAATACTACACTGTTCGTAGTGTGACTCTCTCCTTCGATCCTCTATTATGAATAGAGAGTCTACATCTCATTAACTCCTTTGCTCCTTCTCACATGTGGTGTGCCACTTCTCTCCTGATCTAATTGAGGTCTATACTCAAAACTCTTACACCTAGATAACACGCGACTGTCAATAGTTACCACTCATCTCCAGATGCCATCGTGACTCTCTTAGTTGTCATGATACATATTCCCTAGATCTCATACATGTGCCTCCTTGCATAGTCACAGCTGTGTGCGTATCACCTCCTGTGCGTGATCATATAAAATTAATAGATACCCTAGCATAATGCATCTCCAAGCCTGTGTATATATTGCGCAGAACATATCGCCTGATATCTCCAAAGTCATGTCTCAACCTTCTACCTCCTATCAACCCTGATTTCTACGAGACGTACTAACTCAGATGGCGTCAAGTGTACGAGTCCAACCCATATAAAACCCCCCATACATCAAATAAACTTAAAAACAAATTAAAAAAAGTAACACAACATACCCCATATTATCAACACATAATCATTCTCTATCTCTCTTCTCTACATCGCGCATGCCTCACATATTATTACAATCACAACCCATCTTCCATCTCCAATCTGACTCCGACCGCTCCTTCCCTGTGATAGGTGTGTGACTACTTAGTAAAAGAGGTGCTTTCCTACTACTAGCATCATAAGAGAAAGACTGATGCTGCACAGCACATACACCACCAGAGATAGAGTGTGAGATGATCAAACCCACATATTGTTGTTAGCGCACAACCACACATAACCTAAAGAAGTGCAAGTAGAGTGGTTATACAGATCACTCTCAGCACACAAGTGATGTGCTGATATCTATCATATAGTATGTGAGATCACCATGTGCGTGTGTAAGACATGAGTAATATATAGAGATTTGCTAGAGTCTAAATCTCGCCAAAGTTGAGAATTGAAGAAGTAGATCCATCGTGCGTAGTGATCGATGTTCCAAAGAGTACAAACAGTGCATATCGAACTAAGGTGACTCTTGTGAAGTATGATGGGGCTGTTCGCTATCTCTCTCTATATAGTGTCTCCTGAGGGCTGTCTCTTCCCGTCAATATGGAAATATAGCAGTGTCGTTTTAGAAGACGTCCGTGTCCCTTGTGTTTCAATCAGACAGGTCCCAGACGTGTATCTGCATCGTCGCTTCAAATTGGAAAAAAACCCTATGCTCTCCTGAGAAGTGTGTTCTCAGGTGAGCTCTGAATGACGTAAGTGTAAGATGATCTTGTAGTCTACACTATGATAACTCAGTACTATATCTCGCTAGCTTCTTTGGTAGTGTCTATCAGCTATTGCTGTATTGTCAGTCAAGTGGGTATATCTGACTACATCCATCGTAACGGTATCACGCTCTCCTCACAGCACGCGCGAACGCTTGAGGCTCTGCTAGAGCTCTCGCTCTCGATATCAAATCTTGTGTGTTAAGAGAATGAGAGTTGTACGAACCTGGTATGACGAGTACATAGAAAGAGAATGTGAGTATAGTAGTTGTTAGAAGCGTGCTTCTCTCTAAACTGAAGAGACTCGGCAGTGTATCATAGCGCATGTTGTCTCTCAGCTAGCTCGAGCGCGTCGGTCTGGTGCTGACTCGAAAGTTGTGGATTCAAAATTTAACTGCAGGTGGCTCTATCAACAAAAGTGGCCTGGCGCAAAGTGAAAAAAAAACACGTATTGAGTAGATAGTGTCGTACGGGTGAGATAGTAAAGTGTGCTGTAGTCGCTTTGGAGGATAGCATTGCGTTATGCGTCTGCCCTATGTGATAGAGGTATCTAGAATCTAAGAGAGCGGTGATTTCGATCTCATTTATGTGAGGCTCGGAAGGGTGGCGTGTTCTAGTGTGTGCTCATAAAGCTGTGGCCGTGTGTGCTGGTCTGAGTGAGTGGAAACTCAGATCTCCGAATTCGAAGAAGGAAGTGTCTGAGACATCAAGATCATCGATATGAGATGAAGGGCGTCGTTTTGTGCGTCTAATATATCAAGATCGCGCAATCGTGGTGTATCTATGTGATGTATGATCTAGTGTGAGGAGAGCGTGCAGTAGTGTGCTGTGAGAGTATCTGCGCTCGATAGTAAGAGAGGCGTGTTGTCGCAACAGCAAAGCTTGGACTTGACCAAACGTGAAAAAACACCTGTTCTGAAATGATATACGGATAATAAAGGTGTTTTTGGTACCTCATCAGTACACCCTGTGGTGATACAAGTTGCTGGATCAAATTTAACTGCAAGGTGGCTCTATCAACACTGCTGGCCTGCGACAAGTGAAAAAAAACAGTATATGAAATGTATACGGGTATAAAAGGTCTTTTTTGGCACCTATTCAATTCAACTTTGGTGACTACAAATTGCTTTATTCAAAATTTAACTGCAAAGTTGATATCTATCAACAAAGCTTGACTGACTAAAAGTGAAAAAAACACCTGTCTGAAATGTATACGGGATAATAAAAGGTATTTTTTGGCACCTATCAATTCACCTGTGGTGACTACAAAATTGCTGTATTCAAATTTAACTGCAAGGTGGCTCTATCAACACAGCTGGCCTGTGCCAAAGTGAAAAAAACACGTATCTGAAATGTATACGGGATAATAAAAGGTATTTTTTTGGCACCTATCAATTCACCTGTGGTGACTACAAAATTGCTGTATTCAAATTTAACTGCAAAGTAGATTATATCACAAAGCTGACTGAACAAAAAGATGAAAAAAAAATCACACTGTCTGAAAATGTATACGTATAATAAAAGTTATTTTTGGCACCTTTCAGTGACAACTGTGGTGTCTACAAAGTTGGCTGGATTCAAATTTAACTGCAAGGTGGCTCTATAAACAAAGCTGGCTGCGCCAAAGTGGAAAAAAACACGGATATGAAATGTATACTGGGATAATAAAAGGTATTTTTTGGCAACTATCAATTCCCCTGTGGTGACACTACAAAATTGCTGTATTCAAATTTAACTGACAAAGTTGATATTATCAACAAGCTTGAATGACTACAAGGTTGAAAAAAAAACACCTGTCTGAAATGTACACGGTTAATAAAGGTATTTTTGGCACCTGATCAGTACACCTGTGGTGACTACAAAGTTGCTGGATTCAAAATTTTAACTGCAAGGTGGCTCTATCAACACAGTGGCATGCGCTCAAAGTGAAAAAAAATCACGTATCTGAAATGTATACGGGGATAATAAAAGGTATTTTTTGGCACCTCATTCCAATTCACCTGTGGTGCTACAAAATTGGTGTATTCAAATTTAACTGCAAGGGGACTTCTATCAACACTGCGGCCTGTGCCAAAGTGAAAAAAACACGTATCTGAAATGTATACGGGATAATAAAAGGTATTTTTTTGGCACTATAAATTCAAATGTGGTGACTACAAAACTTGCTGTATTCAAATTTAACTGCAAAGTAGAATCTATCAACCAAAGCTTGATGGACCAAACGTGAAAAAAAAACACCTGTCAGAATTATATACAGATAATAAAACGTTAATTTTTGGTACCTAACAGTACACTGTGGTGGACTACAAAGTTGCTGGAATTCAAAATTTAACTGCAAGGTGGCTCTTTTCAACACCAGGCTGGCCTGCGGCCAAAGTGGAAAAAACACATAACTGAAATGTATACGGGGATAATTAAAAAGGTATTTTTTGGCACCCTATCAATTTAACCTGTGGTGACTACAAAATTGCTGTATTCTAAATTTAAATGCAAAGTAGATTATCAACAAGCTTGAGCGGACAAAGTGAAAAAAAAACACCCTGTTCTGAAATGTATTTACGGATTATAAAAGTGATTTTTGGAACATTTCAGTACACCTGTGGTGTCTTCAAAGATTGCTAGGATTCAAATGTTAACTGCCAGTTGGCTCTATCAACACAGTGACCATGCGCCAAAGTGAAAAAAAAAAACACGTATATGAAATGTATACGGGTTATTAAAAGGTATTTTTGGCACTCCTATCAATTTCACCTGTGGTGACTACAAAATTGCTGTATTCACAATTTAACTGCAGGTGGCTCTATCAACACAGCTGCCTGTGCCAAGAAATGAAAAAAACTAACGTATCAGAAATGTATACGGGATAATAAAAGGTATTTTTTGGCACCTATCCAATTCACCTGTGGTTTGACTACAAAATTGCTGTATTCAATTTAACTGCAAGTAGATATATAAACACAAAGCTTGACTGGACTAAAAGTGAAAAAACACCTGTCTGAAATGTACACGGATAATAAAAGTGATTTTTGGCACCTATCAGGACACCTGTGGTTGATCTACAAAGTTGCTGGATTCAAATTTAACTGACAAGGTGGCTCTTTTCAACACAGTGGCCTGTGCCAAAGTGAAAATCACGTATCTGAAATGTGATTCGGGCTAATAAGGTATTTTTGCACCTATCAATTCACTATGGTGACTAGAAAATGCTGTATTCAAATTTAACTGCAAGGTGGCTCTATCAACACAGCTTGGCTGCGCCAAAGGGGAAAAAAAACACGTATCTGAAAATGTAGTACGGGATATAAAGTATTTTTTGACCTAACAATTCACTGTGGTGACTTACAAAAAATTGCTGTATTCAAATTTACTGCAACGGTGGCTCTCATCAACACAGCTGGACTGTGCCAAAGTGAAAAAAAGTATCTGAAATGTATACGGATAATAAAAGGTATTTTTTGGAACCTATCAATTCAACTGTGGTGGACACCCAAAATTGCTGTATTCAAATTTAATGAAGTAGATCTTTTAAAAAAAGCTTGGACTGGACCAACTGTGAAAAAAAATACCTGTCTGAAATGTATACGGGATAATAAAAAGTATTTTTTGGCACCTATCATTTCACCTGTGGTGACTACAAATTGCTGTATTCATAATTTAACTGCAAGTTGGTCTCTATCACACAGACTGGCCTGTGCCAAAGTGAAAAAAACACATATTGAAATGTCATACAGGGAATAATAAAAGGTATTTTTTTGGCACTATCATTCACCTCGGTGGTGACTACAATTGCTGTATATCAAATTTTAACTGCAAAAGCAGATCTTTCAACAAAGCTGACTGACCAAAAGTGAAAACACCACCTGTCTGAAATGGATACGGATATTAAAAAGGTATTTTGGTACCTTTCAGTAACACCTGTGGTGACTACAAAGTTGCTGGATTCAAATTTCACTGCAAGGTGGCTCTATCAACACAGCTGGCTGCGCCCAAAGCGAAAAAAACAAGTATCTGATATGTATACGGGTAATCAAAGGTATTTTTTAGGCACCCTATCAATTCAAACTGTGGTGATCTACAAAATTGCTGTATTCTAATTTAAACTGCAAAGTAGATCTATCAAAAGCTTGACTGTCCAAACGTAAAAAAAACACCTTGTCTGAAATGTATACGGATAATAAAAGTATTTTTGGTAACCTATCAGTACACCTGTGGTGACTACAAAGTTGCTGGATTCAAATTTAACTGCTAGGTGGCTCTATCAACACACGCTCGGCCTGCGCCAAGTGAAAAAAAAAACTCGTATCTGGAAATGTATACGGATAATAAAAGGTATTTTTTGGCACTATCAATTCTACCTGTGGTGACTACCAAAATTGCTGTAATCAATTTTAACTGCAAGGAGGCTCTAATCAACACAGCTGGCCGTGTAACCAAAGTGGAAAAAAAAAACACGTATCTGAAAATGTATATGGGATAATAAAAAAAAACATAAAAAAAAAAAAAAAAATAAGGGTTATTTTTTTTTTTTTTGGCACCTATCAATTCAGCTTGTGGTGACTACAATATTTGCTGTATTCAAAATTTATACGGCAAAGTAGATCTATCAACAAAGCTGGACTGACCAAAGTGAAAAAAACACCTGTCTGAAAGTATATACGGATAATAAAAAGGTATTTTTTGGCCCTCTTTCAGTACAAACTGTTGGTGACTACCAAAGCTGCTGATTAAATTTAACTGCAAGGTTGGATCTATAAACAAAGCTGGCCTGCGGCACAAAGTGAAAAAAAACCGTATCTGAAATGTATACGGGTAATAAAAAGGTATTTTTTGTCACTATTCCAATTCCCCTGTGGTGACTACAAAAATTGCTGTATTCAAATTTACTGCAAAGTAGGATATATCAACAAAGCTTGACTGACTAAAAGTGAAAAAAACACCTGTCTTGAAATGGACACGGATAATAAAAAGGTATTTTTGGCACCTTTCAGTACACCTGTGGTGTCTACAAAAGTGCTGGATTCAAAATTTAACTGCAAGGTGGCTTGTCAAGCACAGCTGGCCTGCGCCAAAGTGAAAAAAAATCACGTATTGAAATGTATACGGGATTAATAAAGGTTTTTTTTGGCACCTATCAATTCACCTGTGTGACTACAAAATGCTGTATTCAAATTTAACTGCAAGGTGGTCTATCAAACAGCTGGCCTGTGCAAAGTGAAAAAAACACGTATGGTGAAATGTATGGGATATTAAAAGGTATTTTTTTGGCACCTATCAATTCCACCTGTGGTGAAATACAACAATTGCCTGTATTCAATTTAACGCAAGTAGATCTATCAACAAAGCTTGACTGGAACCAAAGTTGAAAAAAACACTGTCTGAAATGTTAAGGATAATAAAGGTATTTTAGGTAACCTTATCAGTCCACCTGTGGTGAACACAAAGTTGCTGGATTAATTTAAGCTGCAAGGTGGTCTTTCAACCACAGATCTGGCTGCGCCACCAATAGTGAAAAAAAAACACGTATCTGAAAATGTATACGGGGATAATAAAAAGGTATTTTTTGGCACCTATCAATTCACTGTGGTGGCTTATAAAATTGCTGTATTCAAAAATTTAACTGCAAGGTGGCTCTTCAACACAGTGGCCTGAGCCAAAGTCGAAAAAACACGTTATCTGAAATGATATACGGGATAATAAAAAGGTATTTTTGGACTTATCAATTCAACCTGTGCGTGACTACAAAATAGCTGTATTCAAATTTAAACTGCAAGGTGGCTCTATCAAACACAGCTGGCCAGTGGCCAAAGTGAAAAAAAACACCGTATCTTGTAAAATGTATACGGGATAATAAATAAGGTATTTTTTGGCACCTATTCAATACACCTGTGGAGACTACAAAATTGCTGTATTAAATTTAACTGCAAAGTAGATCTATCAACAAAGCTTGACATCCCAAAATATAAAAAAAAACACCTTTCATAAATTTAAATTCAAAAAAAGTTAAAAAATTTCACCCTTCATAAAACACATATTATACACCCCCTAATCATGAACAACCAACACAGAATTATTCACACACAACAAATCAATTCCATCTCCCCCAAACTATAAAAAAAAAACATAAACATAACATATTCCTTTAACAAAACCTTACAAAAAAATTCCCCACACAAAACCCATATTATACACACACAATCAAAAACAAAATAACCCTTCAAAAATAATCAAAAACCCCATCAATCCATACAACATATCCCCCCCCCCCCCATAATACCATTACCACTTCACCAACCATTACAAAATTCCCCAAATAACCCTCTTTTCTTTTTTTCTATTATACCACACATAATCATTTCAACCCAACCCCATCCCTTATTCACACACCCCCCTCATTCCATCTCCCCCTATCCCCCCACCCTACAATCCCATACACTTTACCCAACCCTTAAAAAAATTCACCAACACCAACCCATATTATCCACCCCCCAATTATACAACCCAAACCCATCAACGCGTAGATGTGCAATCAGAGTAACACATATCACTGATATGTGTCCATATCCTCTCCTCCTCCTATGTGCTCGTCTCGACTGTCTACCTACTTAAACTGTGTCCTTGTCCGACTGTGTTTGCCAACCATATAGTGTGCTGTATATATACAATGTGTGATGTCCTGAATAATTGATGCTGTGTTCTCCTCTCGACTCAACATGAACCCCCCTTACAAAAATTCCAACCAGTAGATAGATATATCCCAAAGACTACACCTCCACCACATCCCAGTTGACTGCATCTATATATCTCTCTCACCTATCTCATCTACACTCGCCTCTCTCAGACTACAAGTTACAGAGAGAGAGACCTACACACAGATCTAATGTCTACACATTCCACCCTGGATAACACCATCGCTGCGATGTCGCTCTCCATCTATCACACACTTGCTCCTCACTATACACTCTCCATAACTCTTCCATAGTGTTATCATAATCTCTATCACGTCTATCGAGAAGTAGATCTACTTGTGAATCAAACAAACGTATAAATATATACACACAGTATCGATGTCATCATCCACCCCTTAGAGATGAATGCACTCTACCTATCTCTCAGTGTTGTCATAACCTCACCCCGTTCCTGCTGTGTCAACAATAAATACTCTCTCTCATCATCCGTGTGTGTGAGAGTGACATCGTCCATCTTTACCTCGCATAGTTGTGCTTCATCTGCGTCCGCTTGCCCCTACCTACAGTGTATTATCCAGACATACATATGTTCACTACATACTCTCTCACTCTATCGCTAGAACTGATCACAAAGAATGTTCCACTCAACTCAAACCGAAGACACCTTATGAGTGTCATCACTAACTCTATCGCTAATATCATACCTTCCTGCACACCACTACACACTCTGCACTGCTCTCCGGCTCCGCGTACCGATCTATAGAGATAGTCCGTCACCCACACGTATAGACTCATACAGTGACAACCCATGAGTGTGATCTATCACTATCCTCTAAACTCGTGTCACCATATATCTACACAAGTTGTGTCAATATACCACACACGCGACTCACATCACAGTGACCTCTACCATAGCATAGAGTGCTCATCACCACCCCCACATAATGTGTAACTGTGAGACTGAGCTCTGTACCCCCATGCCAATACTGCCATAGTAAGACGACTGAGAGACTCCGTTGGACACCCACGCACCTATATAGTCCACATAAATATATCCATAGACTCGTTCCCAATATCACTCTACGCTCACATGTGCACAGTCTCCTACTGACGTGTCATCTAACACGTTTCCACTCCCTTAATCACCCATCGTCAATGTCACCCCTCAAACTCCTGATACCACGCCCCTTAAAAATATTTTTCACACAACCTACTACGCTCCGTCATAGTCTGCTACTCATCACTTAGCCGCTATGCCATCTGCTCACACTCAACACAATGCACTCTTCTACAGCGACTGTGATTGGTCATCCTACACTACATCACCTCTCTCTGTCTACCGCGCCAACCAACACGACATATCTATTCACTCACAGATGCACACTCATATGTAGTCCAACCTCATCTCCCTCACCAATCCTGTCGCCTTGCATACTATATACTCTGTTTCCTAATCATCATATATTCTCACCCCATATCTATACTCCCCTATGTAATGTCTCGAGCTCGTCCCCACAGTGCCTCAATATCCCATGAGAATATATAGAACCTGTCGTCGCTAGACTTGTTATCTCCTCTATTATCATATCCTCAACTGTTGTCACTCTCACTCGCTCTACACACTCTCGCTGTCTAGTCCGCCGTCTCGCCCAACCATACTACATACTCACTCAGAGATATACCCCCACAAACACACACGTAGATCGCCTATCTCTCTATACAACCTCCTCCTCTCTCCATATAGTGCATCGCTCTACCGCACCTCCTGTATGCACTCCGCACACCCACCTGTCTCATGTATACATGTAACAGGACCTCCTCTCGTCCACTATGCCTATGTGTCACACTCAATCTGTATCACCTATCTAACACACCACCTCCTAAATATCTCTCTATCATCTAACACTAGTCCACCGCTCATACCCACTAGTTACACATCAAATGTATGCCTATTCCATCCTCATCACCACCATCCCCCCTCATACTATCTCCTATCCCCCCCCCTAAACATCCCATACAATTTAGCATGCTCTCTGTTACCCTCACGAGTTACGTTCACATCTCCTACACTCACTCCAGACACAACTACATAACATCCCCTCCGACAAGTGACACAGATGACACTCATACTCTCCCCTAGCTCCCTGTGTGTGCCCTTCGTTGTCACATCCTCACTCTATATCCACTCTATGCTCCATGCGCCTGTGTCACATTCACTCTAATGTGTCACCTCTATCCCTCACCACCACCCCAAACTAACCTACACTGCTATTATCTCACCCCATCTACATGACTGTATATATCTACTATATACGTCTCTGTTAGAGAGTTCATCCCACACTATCGCATCCCGTCTGTTACATATGCACTCCTCGTCCAGTTGCACATGCTCCCCCCTACCTCTGCCTCTGCAGTATAGTATCCACTCGTATACTCTCATTATCCACTACACCTGTGACTACACTCACGCTGCCGTTGCTCCTCCACGCACTCTGTAATACAAGATCTCTATGTCACATCTCAGACCCATCACCCATGTATCTAGCCCATCACGCCTCCACTATTATGAACTCGTCATACTATACTCACACACTATAAAACACACTAATGTGTGCTGTTTGACTGTACACACACCCCCCTCATTCCATATCCCCCCTATCCCCCTGCAAGTACAACTAAACATACCAATATGTCAATTTTGTCATCCACTATGAACTTACCTATAAGTTAATATATTGCCGCTTTCGTCTATACTACAACCTCAGTGCGTGTCACACGGATCGTCCATCATACTGAATAAGATCTATACATCCATCTACAAGATACACGTCTCCACTCTCCTACTGTCCTCAACATACTAATCACTCTCCCACTCATTCTAGATGATAACGTGCATCACATCTACTCTTCACCTCGACCAGTGCTATCCTGCCTCCCACCGTCTCCGCACTCAGTAGATCAGTTTGTCGCTGCTGTGCCACTACTTGACAGTGCACATCTCTCCTACTTGTACAAGTCTGTACTAGTTTATCACTGTCTGACCCCTGCTTCTACCTCCTGTTTGCCTTACTACCTCATCATCTCGCACATACAGACCATCTATCTGTGTGGCCCACTGTGTACACAACTTCATCCTGACGTACGCGAAGAGTATGTTAACCCTCTCATCACACTCACTATATTAGTACTCTCTCCTCCCCACATCCCCCAAACTCTCTCATGTGTCTACCACCTCCCACAACACGTCTACAGCCATGTACCTCTTCTCAAATTAGTACCTACCTCTACTACAGTTGTGTACAGATAATATTCAACGCTACCCCCTCCCACCCCCCCCTCCCACAGTAGTATCCTCATGTGACTTATGTGCTCATACGCCCTACGCTATCCTTATTAAGAGATAGAGTCCCTTGTGCCATTCCGCTATTCTCTATACCGCTCTGCACTCACAAATCACTCTATCTAACTATCTCTAACATTGTGTCCATGACAATACCATCCTACTCATGTGCCCTCGTGAATACCACCTTCTTCATAAGATCCACCACATCTATATTTCCTTATATGACTCAGTGTGTATCACTGTTCATCCACCCCTTGTTATCGAGATATACTCTACACAAGCAACTACACACACCTCACCGTGAGTTCACCAATCCACTAGACTCAATTCCAGTTCACAACTCTCTCTAAAGACACCTAATATCAATACGTCGCTCTGTTCAGACACTTATCTCTGTTTTACCACCCCGTCACTGTGCCATCACACCCCTAATACTCTCGCCATCTAATCCAAATCTACACATATACACATTGATAGAGACCAGATTCCACTAACCGCTGTACACAGAGATACACCTAGTGTGTGTGATCTAAATCTTCTAATATTCTCAATAGAAACTCCACGTGACCCCACCCAATAAAAAACATCTTCCAAAAAAACCCCTACAAACATACCCCTTCTCCACACTTCCCAACTAATCTCTCTCTCACTTCTCTCTATCCCCACCAACACTCCCACCCCAAAAACCAATGTTCATTCCACCCCCCCATAAAATAAACTCTATGATGATGTTATAGATCTATAGTCTACAGCCCAATGTATAATCTACACACTCTCTATCCACTATTGTGTGTGATCATCTTGATATGACACCCATGCTTACAGAATCCTCCTCCGCTGCACCTGATGTATCCCTATCTCTATCTGCCAATACATATCACTGTGCAAACCCCAATCTCCCGCACATCTGTACAGATCACTTTGTCTAGATAATTGTCCACTTACAAAAAAATTCCATCTCACTCACTCACACTCACCACTGCACGGATGAGGTCAGTGCCTATCTCTCTCGCCTTCTGTCTCCGTCACATCGTATGTAATCCATACGTGTACTCCTCACACACCGCTATCTCTCTCTACTATCTAAACATCATACGACTACGCACACGGCATTCTCATCGCACTGTGCACCACTACTCTGCCATATGACACCACACCTCTCTCGTGTATGTGTGTCCCCCCTCTACAAATACCCATCACAGTACATCTGCCGAGTTGCACAAGCACATCCATTCACACGCCTACATGAGTTAAAGAGAGTCATAATACACTCCCACCCAGACTCTATACACATAGTGATATGTAGTTGTCACATCACAGTCTCGCACTAGATCGTTGATACTCCTAGATCAAGTCATGCCGCTCAGGCGCGCATCATCACTCCACTCGTGATTCTCGTGCCACATGCTCTCATCTCGAGATGTCAACTATCGCCTCGTGAACTCAAATAAACACCTCAGCTCACAGTGCCCATACGAAACCTGTGACTCTTCACTACTCTGTATCTGTAAAGGTGATCTCTATAGGATCCCAACAACTAACCAAGCATCTGCATCGCAGCGCTCTGCAACCTCGCTAGTCTCTCTACCTCTCTGAAACCTATCCCTTATCTATCATAATCACACCATCCTCCTATCCCTACTGCTATGACTCCTCATCCCCTCTCTTCATCCCACTGCACTTCGCTCGTCACCCCTATCCCCCCCCCCCCCCATACATCATACCCTTATCACCACCCCTTACAAAAATTCATAACCACGTCTCCCACACTCGCTATTATATGTCCCTCTGCACACACTGATCTGTCTGTTTGTATATACTCCTAAGATACCATACTCGACTCACGCTATGTCACATCAGACTCCTTCTTCACCATCACAGTAGTCCACACTCTGTCTACTCATAGCTGTCTCCGATCATCTCCCAGTCCCACTGACTAGCCCTGTGTGTGCCTCGCACATCATGAGAATATTGTCGTAACAATATAATCATCACTCAGTAGTAATGTTTAAACATGTGAGTTCGCACACATCTACCACTCTACACAATATCTCTCCGTGTTGCTAGTGTCTACCACACCTAGTGTGATAAGAACTTATATCTCCCTCATCAACAACATGCCACTCGTATGTGTCTGACAGACATCACCCCCTCTACCTCACTGCTGTCTTTCGTCCACTATTGTGTGCACTCGCCACATGCTATTATAAACACCACACATAACTGTATCTCCGCCAGTGAGTACATAATCGCTTCCACTATACTCCGTGTGTGTGCACACAATATCGGTTACTATAGACTATCTATTCTATTGTGAACGCACAAATGTCCAACTCGTAAAACACTAGCTCTTGTGATGCACAATGCTATTGTCTAACTAACATACTATAACCCCTCATATAATGACTCTCTCAGATACTCGTACCAGACACACTCGTCTTGCCTCTCGTGCATAGTTCTAGTGCGTGCACCTACCTATCCACCCACCCCATACTTTCAAAGTCCAACTTCACCACCCCTTACAAAAGTCGTGAACCCTCTAGACACTAACCCATATTGCTGTCTTCACCTTCCTCTCGTGTCTCATAGTGTATACATTAATATAATCTATCACTCTATCATTCTTCGACGCGGCCTCTATACAGCTCCCACTATCTCCGTGTGGAACGCTCGTGAGCTAGCACATGTACACTCCTTCCAGAGATGTCGTGCTACCCTCTGCACATCCCATCTACGTTGTGTATAATAGCGTATGTATGACCAGCCAACCTTACAAAAAATTCCACACCCAACACATACTTTTACACCCAATGTCACAATGTGCTACTACTATCAACCTATCAGATCGTCACTATGTCTTTTGTCGACGTGTACAATTCCTATCATTGATCTAGTGCCTTATGAGTGTTCCTTGACTCGTAGCTCCACTGATCGCCTGCATGCACACGTCTCCCCCTGATGTGAGATACCCAGTACCCTGTGTTAACGTGTGTGATAAAAACATTAAATAAAATGTGCACTGTGTGATGAGACAAAGCAACATGATATGCTCGATGTGTAGATAGACTCACTGACCCCGACTCTATATTACTCTCTCCATCTCTCACCCCTCTGTCTGTCCTGATGTGCACCTGTGTCCAGCCACCTACACGCAGTACCTACACTGCACAGCTATGTACTTCTTTACTCGCTAGTAATTTAAAGAGTGAGCTGAATGACACGTTTCTTTATGTGCTACTCGCTATCCGATCGTTGGAACAGAAAGAAAGAAGAGCCGGTACAATATATCTACTCTCACGGCTATCCATGTAGAATCTCAATTCTTGAACTGATGTGATGCTAGCTCACATAGATTGACGACGATGAAGAAGCTACTCTCTATTACGAATAGTCCAATGAGGTAGATCGTAACTATCAACAAAAGTCTGTCTGTCATGTGTGTCCCCCGATTGTGTGCGTGCGTATGACACTTCTGCACGCGACTTGCATATACGATGTGACGAGTAGTGTGGTGGTGAGATAGGTCGTCTGTCCGACCGCTCTTGACACTCGGTGCAAGATATTTATTGCGGTGTGACTATCTTCTCATTAGATGTGTGCATCTGGATTGACATTATAACGTAGATAGTGATATAGTGAGCGCTCGTGAGACATAGTTCAAGGTTGCTTGTCCTGCTGCTCTACTCTCGTGCTGAAAGTGATGAGTTCTGACACTGAATACATGCGCATCTAGATATGAGTGGTGCAGATAGTGTGGATACTCATAATGGATCCTACTTCTTTGGAGCTCAATTAGTAGAGGTAGTACGTCGTTCTGTTGGCATGACTGCAGGAGTATCGTAGCTCAGCGTATAGCGCGAGTGATGTGTGAAGTTTATGTTGCTAAGAAGCATGTAGGATGAATATACAGATCAGAGTGAGCGCGAAGTATTGAGACTGTGACGTATATCTACTAGCGCCGAAGAGGTTCTGTGAAGAGAGGCATGTCTCGTGGTCGCTTGAGGAGAGTAGTGTTGTGATAGATCGTGAGAGAGTGTACGTGATCTCGAGAAGACGGTGGAGTTTGCGCTAGATCTCTGTGGTGTGCTCTCAGGTATATCTTGGCGGTGAAGAATATACTATGACTAGTGTTTGCTGGATTCAAATATTTAACTGCAGGTGGCTGCTATCAACACAGCTGGCCCTGCCGCCAAAGTGAAAAAAATCAGTATCTGAAATGTATTAGGGATAATAAAAGTTATTTTGGCAGCCTTTCAATTCACCTGTGGTGGACTACAAAATTGCTGTATTCAATGTAACTGCAAGGGTGACTCTATCAACACAGCTGGCCTGTGCCAAAGTGGAAAAAAACACGTATCTGAAAATGTATACGGATAATAAAAGGTATTTTTTGGCACCTATCAATTCATACTGTGGTCGACTACAAATTGCTGTATTCAAATTTAACTGAAAAGTAGGTCTATTCAACAAAGCTGACTGACCAAACGTGAAAAAAAACACCTGTCTGAATATATTACAGATAATAAAAGGTATTTTTGGTATCTAACAGATACATCTTGGTGGATACAAAGTTGCTGGATTCAAATTTAACTGCAATGTGGCTCTTTCAACACAGATGCTGCGCAAAAGTGGAAAAAAACACGTACTGAAAATGTATACGGGATAATAAAAAGGTATTTTTTGGCACCTATCAATTTACTGTGGTGTCTACCAAATTGCTGTATTCAATTTAACTGCAAAAGTAGATCTATTCACAAAGCTTGACTGACCAAAAGTGAAAAAAACACTGTCTGAAATTAATACGGATAATAAAAAGGTATTTTTGTCACATCATCAGTACAACCTGTGGTGACTACAAAGTTGTGGATTCCAAATTAAACTGCAAGTGGCTCTATCAAACACAGATGGCCTGCGCCAATGTGAAAAAAAAACACGTATCTGAATGTATACGGGATAATAAAGGTATTATTTGTTTACCTATCCAATTCAACCTTGTGGTGACTTACAAAAATTGCAGTATACAAATTTAATCTGCAAGGTGGCTCGATCAACACAGCTGGCCTGTGCCAAAGTGAAAAAAACCTTATCTGAAATGTATACGAGATAATAAAAGGTATTTTTTTGGCAACTATCAATTTACCTGTGGTGACTACAAAATTGCTGTATTCAAAATTTAACTGCAAAGTAGAATCTATCAACAAAGCTTGACTGACAAAAGGTGATTAAAAAAAACACCTGTCTGAAATGTCATACGGATAATAAAATAAAAGGTATTTTTGGCACCTTGTGCAGTACCACTGTGGTGAATAACCAAAGTTGACTGGATTCAAATTTAACTGAAGGTGGCTCTATCAACACAGTGGCCTGCGGTATAGTGAATAAAACACGTATCTGAAACTGTCTACGAGATAATAAAAAGGTATTTTTTGGCACCTATCAATTCACTATGGTGCACTACAAAAATTTGCTGTAATCAAATTTAATGCAAGGTGCTTCTATCTAACACAGATGGCCTGTGCCACAGTGAAAAAACACGTATATGAAATGTACGTATAATAAAAAGGTACATTTTTTTGGCATCTATCAATTACACCTGTGGTGACTACAAAATTGCTGTATTCAAATTTAACTGAAAAGTAGATCATCAACAAGCTTGACTGACCACAATGTGAAAAAAACACCATGTAATGAAATGTTACGGATAATAAAAAGGTATTTTTGTCACCTTTCATAGCCACTGTGGTGGACTACCAAAGTTGCTGGATTCAAATATTACACTGCAAGGGTGGCTCTATCACAAAGCTGGCCTGCGCCAAAGTGAAAAAAAACACTGTATCTGGGAAATGTATATCGGGATAATAAAAGGTATTTTTTGGCACCTATCACAATTCCCCTGTGGTGACTAAAAAATTGCGGTATTCAAATTTAACTGCCAAAGTAGATATATTCAACATAAGCTTTGATGACTAAAAGTGAAAAAAAAAACCTTTGTCTGAAATGTAATGGATAATAAAAGGTATTTTTTGGCACCTTTTCAGTACACCTTTGGTGAATACAAACGTTGCTGGATTCAAAATTTAACTGCAAGGTGCTCTATCAACACCAGCATGGCCCTGCGCGAATAGTGAAAAAAAAAGTTTTCTGAAAATGTGATAGGGATAATAAAAAGGTATTCTTTGGCACATATTCATTCACCTATGTGTGACTACCAAATTGCTGTATTCAAATTTTAACTGCAGGTGGCTCTATCAACACAGCTTGCCTGTGCCTAAGTGAAAAAAACTCGTATGTGAATGTATACGGGATAATAAAAGGTATTTTTTGCACTATCAATTCACCTGGGTGACTACAAAAATTGCTGTATTCAAATTTAACTCAAGGTAGATCTATTCAACAAGCGTTGATGACCAAAAGTGAAAATAACACATGTCTGAAATGTTATACGGATAATAAAAGGTATTTTTGGTACCTATCAGTACACTGTGGTGTGACTACAAAGTTGCTGATTCAAATTTAACTGCAAGGTGGCTCTTTTCAAACACAGCTGGCCTGCGCAAAGTGAAATAAACACGTATCTGAAATGTATACGGGATAATAAAAGTATTTTTTGGCACCTATCAATTCCACCTGTCGGTGGTATAAAATGCTGTATTCAAATTAACTGCAAGGTGGCTCTATCAACACTGCTGGCCTGTGCCAAAGTGAAAAAAAACGTATCTGATAATGGTTATACCGGATAATAAAAGGTACTTTTGGCACCTATCAGTACACCTGTGTTGCCTTCAAAGTTGAGCTGGATTCAAATTTAACTGCACGGTGGCTCTATCACACAGCTGGCCTGCGCCCAAAGTGAAAAAAACAACGTTATCTGAAATGTATACGGGGATAATAAGAAGGTATTTTTTTGGCACCTATCAATTCAACCTGTTGGTGACTACAAAAATTGCTGTATTCAAATTTAACTGGCAATAGTAGATCTGATCAACAAAGCTTGACTGACCAATGTGAAAAAAAACACGTGTCTGAAATGGTTATACGGTAATAAGAAAGTATTTTTTGGCACCTATTGTACACCTGTGGGTGACTACAAAGTTGCTGGATGCAAATTTAATTGCTAAGGTTGGGCTCTATCAACACAGGCTGCTGCGCCAAAGTGAAAAAAACACGTATCTGAAATGTATACGGGATAATAAAAGGTAAAATTTTTTTGGCACTTTCAATTCACCTGTGGTGACTACAAATCTGCTGTATTCAATTTAACTGCAAAGTAGATCTGATCAACAAATCTTGGACTGACCAGAAAAGTGAAAAAAACATCCTGTCTGAAATGTATACGGATAATAAAAGGTATTTTTGGCACCTATCAGTACACCTGTGGTGACTTACAAAGTTGCTGGATTCAAATTTAACTGCAAGGGGTGGCTCTATAACACCAGCTGGCCTGCGCCCAAAGTGAAAAAACACGTATCTGAAATGTATATGGGATATAAAAAGTTATTTTTTGGCACCTATCAATTCACCTGTGGTGTCTACAAATATTGTGTATTCAAATTAACTGCAAAAGTAGTTCTATCAAACAATTTGACTGACCAAGTGAAAAAAACACTGTCTGAAATGTATACGGATAATAAAAGGTTATTTTTGGCACCTATCAGTCACATGTGGTGACTACAAAGTTGTGGATTCAAATTTAACTGCAAGGTGGCTCTATCAACCAGTGGCTGCGCCATATGTGAAAAAAAACTCGTATCTGAAATGTATACAGGATTATAAAATGTATTTTTTGGCATCTATCAATTCACCTGTGGTGACCTCTACAAAATGCTGTATTTCAAATTTAAACTGCAAATAAAAAAAAAAGTAGATCTATTCAACAATCTTTGACTGACAAAGTGTAAAAAACACACCTATCTGAAATGTAGTACTGAGATAATAAAAAGGTATTTTTTGGCATTATCAATTACCCTGTGGTGACTACAAAATTGCTGTATTCAACATTTTTAACTGGGCAAAGTAGATCTATCAACAAGCGTTGACTGACCAAAAGTGAAAAAACACCTGTGCTGAATGTTATACGGATAATAAAAGGTATTTTGGCACCTAACAGTACACCTGTGGTGACTACTCAGTTGCTGGATTCAAATTATAACTGCAATGTTGGCTCTATCAACACAGTGGCCTGCGCCAAAGTGGAAAAAACACGTATCTGAAATGTTTAGGGATAATAAAGGTATTTTGGACCCTATCAATTACCTGTGGTGACTACTAAAATTGCTGTATTCAAACTTAATCTGCAAGGTAGAATCTTATTCAACAAAGCTTGACTGACCAAGTGAAAAAAAGACAACCTGTCTGATAATGTTCGGATTAATAAAAGGTATTTTTGGGACCTATCAGTAAACCTGCTGGTTGACTACAAAGTTGTGGATTCAAATTTAACTACAGGTGGCTCTATCAACACAGTGGCCTGCGCCAAAGTGAAAAAACACGTATCTGTATGTATTACGGGATAATAAAAGGTATTTTTTGGCATCTATCATTCACTGTGGTGCACTAGAAAAATTGTGTATTCATTTTAACTGCAAAGTAGATCTATCAAACAAAGCTTTGACTGACAAAAGTGAAAAAATCACCTGTTCGAATTCGTATTACGGATAATAAAAAGTTATTTTTGGCACCTATCAATTCACCCTGTGGTGACTACAAAAATTGCTGTATTCAAATTTAAACTGCAAAGTAGATCTACAACAAAGCTTGACAGAGCAAAATGTGAAAAAAAAAACACCTGTCTGAAATGTATACGGATAATAAAGGTACTTTTGGGCACCTATCAGTTACACCTGTGGTGACTACAAAGTTGATGATTCAAATTTTAACTGCAAGGTGCTCTATCAAACAGCTTTTTGGGGGGGGGAGGGGGCCCTTTTTATTTTGGGGTTGCGCCAATAGTGAATAAAACACGTTTTGAAAATGTATAGGGGATAATAAAAGGTATTTTTGCACCTATCAATTCACTGTTGGTGACTACAAAAATTGCTGTATTCAAAATTTAACTGCAAAGTAGATCTATCAACAAAGCTTGAGACCAAAGTGAAAAAAACACCTGTCTGAAATGTATACGGATAATAGAAGGTAATTTTTGGCACTAACAGTACACCTGTGGTGACTAAAAGTTTGCTCGGATTCTAATTTAACTTGCAAGGTGGCTCTATCAACACAGCTGGCCTGCGCCAAAGGTGAAAATTAACACGTATCTGAAATGTACGGGTTAATAAAAGTTATTTTTTGGCACCTATCAATTCACCTGTGGTGAATAAAAATTTGGTTTATTCAAATTTAACTGCAAAGTTGATTATCAACAAATCTTGCTGACCAAAAAAGTGAAAAACTACACCTGTCTGAAAATGTATACGGGATAATAAAAGGTATTTTTGGCACCTATCAGTACACATTGTGGTTAGTGACTACAAGTTGCTGGATTCAAATTTAACTGCAAGGTGGCTCTATCAACACAGCTTGGCGTAGCGGCCAAAGTGAAAAAACACGTTATCTGAATGTATTATGAGATAATAAAAGGTATTTTTTGGCACCTTTCAATTACCATGTTGGTGACTACAAATTGCTGTATTCAAATTTAACTGCTCAAAGTAGATTATCAACAAAGCTTGACTGACCAAAAGTGAAAAAAACACCTCGTCTGAAATGTTAGGATAATAAAAGGTATTTTGGCACTATCAGTTACACCTGTGGTGACTTACACAGTTGCTGGATTAAATTTAAAAAATAAACTGCAAGGTGGCTCTATCACAAAACACAGCTGGCCTGCGCCAAAGGAAAAAAAACGTATCTGAAAATGTATACGGGACAATAAAAGTATTTTTTGGACACCTATCAATTCACCTGTGGTGACTCTTAATTTGCTGCTATATTCAACTTAACTGCATGGGTTGGTCTATCAACATAGCTTGACTGACCCAAAAGTGAAATAAACACTGTCTGAAATGTATTCGGATAATAAAAGGTATTTTTTTGGCACATATCAATTCACTGTGGTGGACTACAAAATTTCTGTATTCAAATTTAACTGCAAAAGTAGATCTATATCAAAGCTTGATCTGACCAAGAGGGATAATAAAAACCTGTATGAAATGTATTACGGATAATAAAAGGTATTTATGGCACCTATCAGTACACTTCTGTGTTGACTACAAAGTTGCCTGGATTAAATTTAACGGTTCAAGGTGGCTCTATCAAACACAGCTGGCCTGCGCCAAAGTGAAAAAAACACGTATTGAAATGTATACTGATAATAAAAGGTATTTTTTGGCACCTATCAACCTGTGGTGACTACAAAGTTGCTGGTTTAAAATTTAATGATAAGTAGATCTTAACAACAAAGCTGACTGACCAAAGTGAAAAAACACTGTCTGAAATGTTACGGGATATTAAAAAGGTATTTTTGGCTCTATCAAACATGAGTGACTACAAATTTGCTGCTAATTCAGATTTAACTGAAAGTAGATCTTTCAACAAAGCTTGATGACCAAAGGGAAAAAAACAGCTGTCGGAAATGTATACGGATAATAAAAGGTATTTTTTTGGCACCTATCGTACACTTGTTGTAGTGATGCAAAGTTGCTGGATTCAAATTTAAATGCAGTGGCTATATCAACACAGTGGCCTGGCCAAAGTGTAATAAAACAGTTTCTGCAAATGTATACGGGATAATAAAAGGTATTTTTTGGAACCTATTCATTCATTCTGTGGTGTCTACAAAATTTCTGTATTCAAAATTTAAACTGCCAAAATTAGATCTATCAACAAAGCTTGACTGGCCAAAAGTTGAAAAAAAACACTGTGCTGAAATGTATACGGATAATAAAAGAGTTATTTTGCACCTATCAGTATCACCTGTGGTGTTACAAATTGCTGTATTCAAATTTAACTGAAAGTAGATTATCAACAAAGCTTGGACTGGCAAAAGTGAAAAAAACACCTGTATGAAATGTATAAGGATAATAAAAGGTATTTTTGGCTCCTAATCAGTACTCCTGTGGTGATACAAAATGCTGTATTCAAATTTAACTGAAGGTGGCCTCTATCAACAAGCTGGGCTGCGCAAAGTGAAAAAAACACGTATCTCAAATGTATAGAGATAATAAAAGTATTTTTTTGGCACATATCAATTCACCTGTGGTTGACTACAAAATGCTGTATTCAAATTTACTGCAAAACAATTAGATCTATCAACAAGTTGAATGACCAAAAGGGAAAAAAACACCTGTTCTGAAATGTATACGGATAATAAAAGTTATTTTTTCGCACCTATCAGTACACTGTGGTGACTACAAAAGTTGCTTTGGTTTCAAATTTAATGCAAGGTGGCTCTATCAAACAAGCTGGTCCTGTGCCAAAGTGAAAAAAACACCTATCTGAAATGTATATGAGATTAATAAAAGGTTATTTTTTGGCACCTATCAATTTCAACCTGTGGTGACTACAAAATTGCTGTATTCCAATTTAAATGCAAGGTGGCTCTATCAACACAGCTGGCCTGCGCAAAGTGAAAAAAACACGTATCTCAAATGTATACGGATAATAAACGGTATTTTTTTGGCAACTTTTCATTCACCTGTGGAGACTACAAAATTTGCAGTATTCAAATTTAACTGCAAACTAGATTATTCAACAAAGTTGGATGGACAAAAGTGAAAAAACACCTGTATGAAATGTATACAGAAACTAAAAGGTTTTTTTGGCACTCTATCAAGTACACCTGTGGTGATCAAAGTTGCTGGATTCAAATTTAACTGCAGGTGTCTTCTATCAACACATGGCTGGGCCTGCGCCAAAGTGCAAAAAAAACACCGTATCTGAAATGTATACGGATAATAAAAGGGTTTTTTTGGCACCTATCAATTCACCTGTGGTGACTAACAAAATTGCCTGTATTCAAAATTTAACTGCAAGTAGATCTATCAACAAGCTTGTCTGACCAAAAGGGAAAAAAACACCTGTCTGAAATGTTATAAAGGATATCAAAGGGATTTTTGGCACCTATCAGTTCACCTGTGTGATTACAAAGTTGCTGGATTCAAATTTAAAAACTACTAGGTGGCTCTATCATA
>JAODAL010042416.1:0-34846 GCA_025379985.1 Phyllomedusa bahiana | reverse complement strand
TTCTTGTTTTTCACAATCAGGATTAACCTTAAAAATTAGGTACTTACACCTCCATGAACACAGCCAAAACGATCAACAGTCAGGGACATCTTTTCCATTGGGCATGCTAGGCAGTTGCCCAGGGGCCCCACAGACACAGGGCCTTAGGTTGTGAATTGAATCCTGGGTCGGGGCTCCTTATCTAGCTGTTTTTCTATTCTTAGGATGTGTGAATAGTTAAGAACTATGGTAGAGCAGGAAGCCATTAGCTCCCTGCCCTGCTAGTTATTCTTTTAGGCTGCAGACAAGGGCCCACAATGCTGTTAAGATGGCTCTGTCGACAGTGTCAATATTCGTTGACCAAAAAACTAGGCCGAAATGCAAAAGCAGTGTGTGAAACATTACATATTCTCTTATTGCTTTCACAGAAATTAAGAAAATAAGTAATATCAAATGATCATCAGCAAGTGGGAAAACTTCTATAAAAGCAGATATTCTGGCAATATTCTGGTCTGAATAACTCAATGCCAAGCAGGAAAGACATCAGCAGTGGTCGTATAGAAGGAATTATTGTTCTTTATCAATCTGGAAGGCGTTATAAAGCCATTTTCTGATAAGAAAGAGTATTTACAAGTGGAAAACATATAAGGAAGTTGACAAAGTTCCCAGGAATAGATGCCCCAAATAATTCACATTATAATCAGATTGCGCAAAGCTCATGCCAAAAAAACCATCTCCGACATCTCAAGCTGTACAAGCCTTAGTTAGCATGTTAAATGTTCAAGTTAATGACAGTACAGTGAGAAAAAGAATGAACAAGTATAGAAGGGTTGTTTATAAGGGCTGCCAGGAGAAATCTTCCTTCTCTCTAGAAAACACATAGTAGCGCAGCTTAAATCAGCAGTGGAGGGTTAATGTTTTGAGCTTGTTTTGCAGCCACAGGCCATGGACACTTTGCAGTCATTGAGTCAACCACAAAATCTCCTGTATACAAAAGTTTTCTAAAGCCAAATGTGAGGCCATCTATCCAACAGCTAAATTTTGGCCAAAACTGGGTTACGCAACAAGACAACTATTCTACGCACACGAGAAAATGTACAGAAACAGAATGGCTAAAAAGGAAAGGAATTAAGGAATTGCAGTGGCTCAAGCTCTAGACCTAAATCCAATTGAAATGCTGATTAGTTTAAGCTATTGCTACTAAAGGTGGTGCTGCGTACCACTGATACATAGGGCGTACTTAGTTTCTCACACATGGCTTTTTTATCTTGGCTTCATTTTTGTTTTACAACCAATGACACGGTGAGATCTATTGTGTGTTGTTCATTTAAGCTTTAATTGACCTAATTTCAAAACTTTCTAAGGACTAGAGGTTGTTTTTTTCTGTCCTGATACGTTAAACCATAACATTCAAACTTGGTGTACTTTTCGTAATGGGTACATCAATATCTATTTCAATCTAATGGCATATTTAAGTCAAGAGTCACGATTCATACGACTCAACAGAGTAGTATTTATTTGAATAAAAATCAAGTTTTTCCCCCTATACTTTATACTTAGACTGAGTAATGAGCAGAACCCCAACTAAATATCAACAGGCCATGTTAATGGGTCCATCAATGTCCATATGGATCTGTCATAATTAGGGATGAGTGATTATAATCGGAAAAATCGGCACGGTTTTTACGTTTATCGGAAACCCCGGGGGACGCGATTTTTCCCGTGAAAATTTTTATAGTTTAATCTGCTTTGGGTTTTACAATTCAACCCTTTTTTTTCAGGCTTCGGGTTTTTTTTTGGGGGCCCCAGCCAATTAGCTAAAGGGGAATTGAGAGGGTGCCCCCCCCCCCTGGGTTATGACTTTTGGGCTTTTTGGGCTGTGTTATGGATTTCATTGGCTGAAAAAAATTCAGGGCCCTTTTTTTTATCTTGGCCTTTGCATTTCCTGTTTGAGCTCATAACTCTGTCTCTAAAAATTAACAGGGGGGAAAGTGTCTCTCGCTTTTTTAAAAATTTAGTTTTTTTAACACCCTTGATAGTAACTTCAAATTTTACAAAAAACCTTTCCCCCTACAGCTTAGAATAGAGTTAAAATTTGAGAATTTCACTTCTTATTTTTTTTAAAAGAAATTTTTTTTAAGGGGTTTTTCAATGTGTGTGAAGCTGCGGGGGGGGGGGATTTGAAGGGGGGGGGGTTGCGAGGGGGGGGCCCCGGCCAAGGGCCAGGCGGTTTTTTGAGGCTTTTTTTTGTTGGAAAGGGGGGAAAGGGGAGATTTTTTTGCGGGCTCAGTGTTTTTCTGGATCTTAAATTGAAAAGCTTTGTTTTCTACCATTTTTTCTGGCCGCAGTTCTGTGATAGCATTTTGGAAATTTACCTGTGTTTTCGTTCTTTTGCTTTCCTGCATGTAAGTTTTCCCAAACACCCCCTTAATTTTACCCCTTCAATTTTTTAAATATTTTTTAAAAACTGAAGTCCGTGGTCTGTTTGGAGCATAAAACTCATTTTGTAACCCATATTGTTTTTTTGTACATATTTGTTAGAAAATTACGCCTGTAGGTTCAGGGGGTTTGAAAAGGCCAAACCATTTTTAATCTATATAACTTTTTTAAATACTCTTATTCCCGTCTGTGCGTTTTTAAGTTTGGGGGAAATTGGGTTCAGTTGTTACGAATTTTGGGTTTTTATAATTTTTTCCCTTGTAAATTATGCTTGTAGTAAAGGGGTGCGAAGGTTGCCATTTTTTAAAATCCTTTTTAATTTTTTTTTTACTTCTTTTTCACTCAGTGCGTCTCAGTTTGGCACTAATCGTTTTTTGTGCGTTTATTTTTTGTTAAAAAATTTATAATTGTTAGTCCTACTAGGAATTTGGGAAAATTTTCTCGGGGGACTAAGGAAGGAGCACTGTTGATTTTTTTTTAAAGGTTTTTTCCCACCGGGAACCGCATTTCACAGATATTTGTAAAAACAATTCTTTTTTTTTCCCTAGTTGGCTGTTTGAAATTGGGGTTTTTAAGAATAGCGGGAAATTTCCCTTTCTTTCTTTTAAGGGGGACTGTAAAAAAAATTTCTTCCATATTTTTTTTACATTTTTATCTTTCTGAAATGGGAGCGAAATAAAGGTGGTAAGGAGCAAAAAGGGGGGTAGGACATGGAGGAGGGGGTACGGAGAAAAGGGTTTGCAAACCCCCCAGTGCTGGCGAAAACACGAAAAAGCAGCGGATCGGGGTTTTGCGGGGCCCTTTCAGGCCTGTCATCCCCTGGGGGTTAGGGCCCCTGGGGAAACCCCGGTTTAATTTGAACAGCGTCGCCAATCTGTTCTTCGGGGGTTTAAAGAAAACCTGCTTGAAGCGTCTTACCCCCTCGTTTTGCCAGTCAGGGGAAACAAATGTCGGCATCATCATGTTAAAACACCCGTCCCAACATGAAGCAAAGGCAGCCCAAATGTAAAAACTCGTTTTTACCCCCCAACTGTGGAAAATCCTTTTTTTTTGAAGCCCTTTTTTGATGACAAAATAGGGGGGGGGTCAGAAGGCATTTCAAGAGTTTAAATTTTGGGCCCAAAAAAGAGGTTTGATTTTGTCTGTTTTTGACCCCCAATTTTCTGATGCCTTTCAGGGGGAGGAGGGAAGCGGGCAAAAAAAAGCAAAAATCCCGGGCGGTCGGCAACCCCTTGCAGTCCCTTTTTCCCTTGTAGCCGAGCTCCAGGATGCAGAATTTTCGGACGAGGAAGTAAACCTGTACTGAGGATGAGGGATGTGATGATGACATTGCGGCCCCAAAAGGGGTTTTTTTTAGCAGAATTTGTTGCGAGCGTTTTATCATGGTTTGGGGGGAAAAGTGATGGGGTAGTGTCAGTAGGCTCCCCCTCAAAAAGGGGGGGAGGGGGGGGTCGCACAAGTACCCCCTTGAGATTTTTCCCGGGCAAGCCCCCCCGATCAGCGGAAACACCGCCCCTCCCCTTATCGCCGTAAAAAAAGGTCCGGGAAACCTCTAAAGGGCCTGGGCCTTTTTCGACCCAACCCTCTGATTAAACCCAGCGATGTCATATGCCGCCTTTGCCAAAAAAACGCATCAGTGGGAGGCAAAAATTCTTGGTGTTTAACCCCCACCAACATGTCTTTTCACTTGAAAGCGAATGTTTGATTTTTGAAATGGGGAAACATTGGGCCCAAAAAAAAAAGGCCCCCACGTTTGGGGGCCCTTCCAAAAAACTGTCACCCCCCTTTTGTTCCCCCTCCTTGCCATGCCCAAGCGTTCCTCAGCCCCCCAGGTCTTAAAAGTAATGATAAGGACCCAGCCTGGTCAGCCTCCACGTCCCCCCAAATACCCCCGCAACCACCAGGCCCCATCCTCCCTCTTTCCTCCCCCCTTTTTTTGACCTGCACCCCCGACAGCGGCCAGTTAGCAGTTTAGCCTTCTGTTTTTTCCCAAAGGTTTGGGACCCAAAAGGAAAAACCCCTTTAAAACCCAAACCATCCCAAAGAAAAAAACCCTAAAGGGGCGGCATTGCCGGTTTTGGGCCCTTGGGAAAAATGTTCCCTTTTCCCGGTTGGTGGAACACGAGGGGTTCCCGCCACGTCTTGGCCTTCCTGCCCCCAAATTTACGGTTTAAGTGTCTTTCTGGGGTCCGGAAAGGGGATAGCCAATTTTCCGTTCATCTAAAATGGGGGGTTGAAAAAAAACTTTTTTTTTCCCCCTTTTTTTTAATTCTGGGGGTTTAAAGGTTTTTTGGTTTATATTTGGCCCCAGGAAAAGGTTTTAGTCAATGTTAAGTTCAAAAAAAATTTTGGTTTTTAAAGGGACCCCCTTTTTTTCCGGAAATTTTTTAATCTGTGGGTCAGGGGTTTAAGGGTCTTTGATTTTGGCCCGGGAAAGGGGGATTGTTTTTGGTCCAGTTAACTAAAAGGGTTTGGTTCAAGGGACTCCTTTTTCCGAATTTTTTAACCTGGGGGTCTTTTTGGTTAAAAAGGGTCTGTTTGGGTCCAGGACAGGGATAGTCTATGTCCAGTTGCTAAAATGGTGGTTCAAAGACCTCCTTTTTCCAGAAATTTTTTCAACTGGTGGTCTTTGCAGGTTTAGGGTCATTGCTGCGGTCCAGGACAGGTATAGTCAATGTCCAATTCAACTAAAATGGTGGTTGAAAGACTCCTTTTTAAAGCACTTTTTAATCTGTGGGTCAGACAGGTTTAATGGTCATACTGCGGCACAGGACATGTATAGTCAATGTCCTGGTAAACTAAAATGGTGGTTGAAAGACTCCTTTTTCTGGCACTTTTTAATCTGTGGGTCAGACAGGTTTAAGGGTCATGCTGCATTCCAGGACAGGGATAGTAAATGTCCAGTTCAAGTAACATGATGGTTCAAATAATACTCCCTTCTGGCACTTTTTTAAATTTGTGGGTCTTTGCAGGTTTAAGGGTCATGCTGCGGTACAAGACAGGGATAGTGAATAGTCTGTGAGTTTTTTTCTGTGACTCTTGTTGCCTAATTGTCTTGCCTAAGATGTAGCACGTATCTAATTTACTGTTGTGGATGTTAATTCCAGCTTCTCCAGCCCTGTTTGGGTGTAAGAATGAAGGTGTTGTTCCTCTCCCATTGACTTTAATTGGCATCGGTGATAATCTGTTATCGACTATCGGAAATGGTCTTGATAATTGCCGATATCGACTATCGATCCGATGACGATAGTTGACACAATCGCTCATCACTAGTCATAATCAAAAAATGTAACATATGATGCTAGTGACTCCTACCTACTAGAGACCCATATTCCATCTCAAGAAGTGGCAAAATCTATCACTAAGAGTGATCAGCAGAACAAAACACCTATGGACCCCATTATTGGACTCAAAAAATTTAAGCCATGACATTAGTGTGAAAAGAGCCTTATTTATTATGACTAGAAACACTAATTATTTCTTGAGAGGTGGCAAAAACTATTAGGCTTTGTCCCTACAGCACTGTTTTTTAGCGGTTTTAGTTTAAAACGTCTGCAGACGTGACAAGTTTTACACGGCTTAATGGAAATCGTGCAGTGGGGCCGCCGGGTTTTTTGACCGCGGCGGTCCGGGAAAAAAACAGAACATGTTCATTCTTCCGCAATATGAACATGTCTATGTGAAGGGGGAGGGCTTTTCTCCGCGAACATTGGAACACTAAACCAACATGTTTCGCCATGAATAAGGACTAGTTTGTCCGAAACGTGTTGTTTTAGCCAGCTATGATGTCGGACATGTCTATTTTTCTTTTCTTTGCTTTAACTTTTTAATGTTCTGGAATTAAATTTTGGATTTTAATTGTCTTTCCACCTACGGGAATGCTGGATTCGTTTTCTGCTATTGAATTATATGCCCACACCCTTTTGTCCAAGAATATGTCAGAGCATCTCGTGGAGACTGTGGACCTGGTGTTAACCCTTTTATGGTGGGGAGCTGTGCAAAAATCTTTTTTCTTTTTTTTGTATGAGTGTAAAGCTGCCTGTGACTCTGTGAAACAGCATGGTGAGACAACCTCGTTATAGGCTGACGGCTAGGAGATTTCTTAGACTCTGCTCTTTGGTTTGTTTCTGTTCCAAAACTCATGTCTGACTTATGAATTCACTTTCTGGCCCCCTGAATTGTAACATGTTATAACTCTTTTTCATGGACGGCTCAAAATTATTCTATTTTACCCATCTCCAAATGCGCTGAGACTCTGCCAGGGGGTTTTAACCATCTCCAAATGCACTGAGACTCTGTCACGGGGTTTTAACGTCCTAACTTGAGGATGAATCTATGTGGTTGCTTAATCTAGCACCAGCACAGAGGACATATTTAATTTTCACGATGGGATGTCCTCTATTCTCCCTACACCACTACTAATACACATCAAACTGACTTTTAGATGCTAAATACATTTGTAATCCTCCAAACAACTCCTTTCCCTGCACCATAATTATTAACTCAAACAGTGAAAGGGTCTCATGTTACAGGCGCCGTGTCTACATAAACGGTGTAGTTAGAGAATTCTTTGAGATAGGAGCATCTGAACAGCACATTGAACCAAGAACATTAATCGCTATCTGTCTCCTTCTGGAGAACATCTGCTATGGGGACGCCGCAACAATAAACAATAAAGCGTCAACGCGATTAAAATGTAAACTCTTTCATTATCAATAGAAAACATTAAACCTAAAGAAATCATTTATTCCCTCTATGACGTCACTTAGAGTCTGGCGCCCTTTTAATAAGGTTTTGGATGGTGCTCACGACAAGCCTTGCTTCCTTCCTCAAGGTTAACGATTGCTCAGAAGAAAACTCGCAAAGTAAACAGCTGAATTTTAAAAGATCCTTTGCGAAGCTCGAACAACAGCCAAGTTCGAAACTTTTGCAAGAGCTACATGAAGATGTTATTATGCTTTGTCTGTTCTAGTGCTGGAGGGCTAGGAAGTCTCATTTTGAGGACAAACTGGTATATGGGCTTATTGCATCTGGAGTATATTATTATATTATACGCAACAATAATTTGCTAGGGACACAATACCAGTGGTGTGTGCAAGAATATTCTGCAATTAATCACCATAATTACCATTCTCTATCTAATTATTATAAGTTAGGCTGGAACATAATTTCATGTGAGACCAAATTATACTGCTTGGTTAAAAAAAGAATTGTATTTGCTATTAAAATAAACATTGATGGTGCAATAACCAGTCCACAGCTTAAAAAGCTAAGTTTTTGTGACGACACTTGTAGAGTCAGGACTGCAATAGCTAAATAGGGCAGTCAACCAGCAGTCACATGCAACAATTATACAAAGAGTTTATAGAATTAGGTAGGGTCACTGTTAGATGATTACGTGGACGGACAGGAAGGTGGATGATGGCGATACCACCAGTGAGTTATATCTGGGCGCAAGACAAAAATAATTTATAAGTGACCATAAGAGCTAACTGTCCATAATTCTTTCCCGAAACCTGTTCCCGATATCTGACCCTAAAGCTATGTCTACACAGCAATGTTAAAGGGGTTTTGCCAAGTGAGTTCCTTACCTCTTATCTGCTCAGGAGAGTAGATTAACTCAGCATGCTGAGTCACGGGGGAGAAGGAGGAGGGGGTGAACAGAGAGCCAGGGATAAGGGAGTGTCTGCAATGTTTACTCAAATGATTACATTACAACCAGTGGATTCTCTATACAAAACACACAGGCTCATTCACTGCTTTTTCTCCCCAGTCCCTTGCAAGCTTCTTCATGTTCCCTGTCATCAGATAAGAAGTGCAGACAACGCAAGCGCAGCCAGATCAGCTCCTGTCAGTCTCCTGGTCGTGTCTAATGTAAACTGTTAGGAAACTAAGGGCATCTTAGTCAGGCTGTAGATCTCACAGGCTTCACTTTTTTTAATGACTTATATTTAGAAAAGTGATTAAATACCCATTTTGGAGGATCCCACGTCAACATTACATCGTGGCAAAACCCCTTTAAAATGCCATCCAAAATCCGATGGCATTTTAACATCGCCATGCTACATTTTGTGCTGCAGATTTTTTGTTAAAAACCACGGTCGGTTTTAGTATTTGCCATTGACCCCATACATTGTACTTGAATCCGACGGCAATCCTACGTAAGATCCAGCAGGTTTGAAAATCAGCCGGAAACTGGAAGATTTTTAAATCCACTGGAAAAAATCTGTGCTGTGTGGATTACACTCGGATTTTCGGATAAATCCGATGAAAGACCCGTGCTGTGTAGACACAGCCTAATGCTGAGACATGGTCCACACAGCATAGGACAAAAAAACTGTTGAAAACCAAAACCTAAACACCGCTTTGAACCTGAGTATTTTCTCAGTTTTTTGTCCAATGCATCAAGTTTCCAACAAGTTTTTGGGTGGTTTTTAGTTTTTTGTTGAGGTTTTTGGTCTGTGTTTTTTTTGGATGTTTTTTTGGGCAGTTTTTAATGTATGCAAAATTGATATACCTTATTTAAACAACTGGGCAGTTTTTCAGCAGAACCGTCCAAGAACTGCACCAAAAACAGCTGAAAAAACGTCCAAAAAACGGATTACATAGACCTCCATAGTAAATTTTCTTCTGGACTCCTTTGGATTTTACAACATTTACCTAAAACAGCATCCAAAAACAAGCAGAAAGAAATGACCTGTGTAGACTACAGATCGTATTTAGTATGAATGTCTATATGGATCATTTTCCATTGGATTTTCAGCAGTTTCAAAATACCAAAAATGACGACGGGAAACCTCTGCTGTGTAGACATAGCCTAAGACTCCTCTGACCCAATTCTATCTCTGAAGCCAACCCTAACCCCATTAACTCTGCAGCGATTTTTGTTTACATTGTGTTTGCTTCTTTTTCTCTTTGCCTTCCAAGAGCAGTAACTTTTTGATTTTGTCCATCTACATAGACATATGAGGGCTTATTTTTTGTGGCACAAGTTATACTTCTTAATGGTACCATTAACCGTACCATATAATATATTGGGAAATCCCAATAAAAAATTTTTTGTGAGGTGAAGCATGAAAAAAACGCAATAGAGCCATTTTTGTGGGGGCTTCGTTTTTATGAACGTGACTGTTCTGTACAAGTGACATTTATTTCTTTTTTGCAGATCGAAGCACATTTCCGGTGGTACCAAATTTTTATAGTGTTTGTTATGTTTTAGTACTTTTAAGAAATTAAAACTTTATTTTTTAAATTTGCATGACAATGCTATTTTTTGTGACGCATAACTTTTTTCAGGAGCTAAGTGAGGGCTGAAGTATAGTTTTTATGGATACCCTTTTGGCACTTATGCAACTTTATGATCACTTTTTATTTAATTTTTTTAAGGGCCAAAAAAATGTTGGCATTGGGAATATTTTTGTGCTGTACGGTGTTCACCTTACAAAATAAATTATGTTATACTTCAATAAATCAGACTTATATAGAAGTGGTGATACTACGTGTAACTTTTTTATAACGTGGATGTATTTGAACTTTTTTAATTGGTACCTGTAGTCATTCTAGGGTACTTAACCACTAAAAGGTGCTATAGCTACACATATACAGATATGGCTATCCTATTACAACCTACCTATGGCAAAGTGTAATAGCAGTACTAACATGGCAGCCACGGAGGCTTTCATTAGTCCTCCTTGCGGCCATGGCAACTGCTCAGCATCTCACAATCTCGTCCCAAGGAGACAGACTGGAGCCAGGAACATTGCGCAGCACCATTACTCATTAATTTATATACCACGGCCATCTTTGCTGCTGCATATAAAAAGTTAAAAAGCAGGGATGGGATCTATCTACGATCCTGGTCACTAAAGGAAGGTCTTGGCTACCATTAACAGCCATTAGTTGAGCCCACTCCATATCCCCTTAACCACTTTATGCAATTGGATGTTCCTGTATGTCCAAACGGCATGAAGGGTGTGTGGAGTGGTCTCATGTGTTGAACCCTCTCCATACGCGGCAGACGGTGGCTGTTCATTACAGCTTGCAACTGCTGCTAACAGCAGGGAAAGGAGCCAGCTCTGACCCTTGCTGTTAACACTTTAGACACCAAGGTGATCGTGCATCATTCCTCCCTCCGATTTTTGTCTTTTGTCGAAGGAAAAAAATGACCCAAAAGATTGGAATAAAAAGTGATCAAAAAGTCACATGTATGCAAAAATGGTAGAAATAAAAACTACAATTTAGCCCGCAAAAAGAAGCCCTCGCTCAGGTTCATAGTTTAAAAAACAAAAGAGCTATTGGTCACAGAAAATAGCATTTCAGCAAAAATGTAAAAAATAGAAAAAGTTTTTTTTAAAAGTACTAAAATATAATGAATCCTCTACAAATTTGGTATTACCAGAACAGTATTGACCTGCAGAATATAGATAGCACATCATTTATACTGAAGAGTGGACTCCATAAAAACTAAATCCCCAATAATATTGTGTTTTTTTCATGTTCTACCACACAGACAATTTATTTTGGGTTTCCCAGTACATTATATATTATGATCAATGGCCTCATTAAAAAGGACATCATGTCCCACAAAGAGCAAGCCCTCATACGTTTATGTAGATGGAAAAAACAAAAATGTTACGGCGGGGAGGAAAAATAATGGAAACCAAAATCCGCAAATGGCTGCGACCTTAAGAGGTTCATAGCTAAATAATGCAGCTTAATATAATTTTGTGTTAAAGGGCTAAAGATATCTGTAAGCTACAACTTACCCTGGCACAGAAAGTGGCTGTAGGATCTAGAGACCCTTTAGGCAGAGCACAACAGAAACCTATACAAACACAAAAACTGAGGTTGTCAAGGACTATAACAAACTCTCACTGGGCTGGACAAGAAGCAATTTAGAATTGAATGCAAACATGTAGAAAAATATTAGACAAACTCTCAAGACAGAAAAATATCTCAAGAATTTTGTGACGGATGAGCGAGTAAAGCGGCTAGTGGACCCACTGCTGGGCTTGCTCCAAGGGGGCATGATGAAACGGCCAAAGAGCCTTTGATGGTAAGGTTGGCTTACCCCAATGGCCGCCAGGGACGACCTCAGAGCAGTTCCCGGCAGTAACAAGTCAGATGTGCCAGTGCTAGGCATAAACAGAAACAGGAACAAGAAGCAGACAAGGTAAAGGGATGTGCAGGTACTGAACAGATAAAGAACAGAACTAAACAGACATAAAAGCCAAATAGAGGCCAAAGTGCAAAACATAAACAGGCACTAAAACAGGACACAACACCAAGAACATGACAGGAAACAAAGCAGAGACATAAGCTAGAACACTGGCTAGGAACTAAGACATGAACTGACAAGGCAACAACAGAAACGGGAGACACATGGCAAGAACACAGACAGAGACTCAGACAGACACATAGCAGCAGACCAACAGACAACATGAAGTATCCCACAATGACACCAAAAAGACACAAACACTAATAAGGATCAAGCAAGGAGTGTGAGGAGTAGCAGACTTATAACCACACAGGTGGAAGGAGATTGGCAGAGAAATCCCAACCCCTGCTGCATCCTGTAGGAATAAAAGAGAGCATAATGTGACCGCCACCCTCTATAGAGCAACAAGGAAATATAGCAGAAGCCACAAGATGGTGGAGCAGCAAAGCCGGCATGGGAAAAAGCTGCAAAGCAACAGCAAACGTGTAAGCAGACAAGAAGTGGGCAATGGCATGACAGATTTAACGCAAATATGACCTAACAGGACTAGGTAGGACACATTAAATATGCCAGAAACTAGACACAAGACAAGCTAAGAAACAAATGCTATCAAGAACAATTAACCAATTCACTAAACGAGCTAAGGCTGTGCAGCATGTTCAGCTAATATGCTAAGAACATGAACTATTCTGGTGATACCAAATTTGTAGAGGTTTCATTAAATTTTAGTACTTTAAAAAAAAACTTTTTCTATTTTTAAAAGTTTTGCTGAAATGCTGTTTTCTGTGACCAATAGCAACCACTCCAAAAGAAGCATACAAAGAAGAAGACAGAAATAGCATGGAAAATTCTTGCTGGTCATAACAATAAACCTCTGATCATAACAGTTTTGGTAGATGCAGTGACTTGCAAAAGTATTAAACCTCTAAAAAATGTGATAAATTGTTGGATTTGTCTTAGGACTCTAGCACATGAATGTGTTATAGCTCTATAAACCATTAAATTAGATTTCCGTTGGATGCCAGTGTACCTGCATATGCCTTTGTTTTAATGCAGAGGCACATAGAGTCATGTTAAATCAAATGCTGTGTTTCGAACAATTTCTGAATTACTCTTAAATAAAACATCATATGGACCCAACATGCGCCTGAGGCTATGTGGTATAATGCTGCAGGGACTACTTGTGCTTCCATACAAGCTCTTCCATGTGCATGAAGCCTTAGGGCTCCTGCACAGAACAATATTGCAAATCCATTTGATTTGAAGCCATAACTTGTCTCCTATACAGGCACCATTGCTGTACTATTGTTACATGGTCTGATTTTATGAGTTGACATACAGGTTTCTTCTATGGGTAAATCTCTGTGTACATAAATTCTGTGACTCCAGACTGCATAAGCTCTTACAAACCTTTATAGCTGATAATGATGAGAAAAAGACACAAGCCCATCATGTCCTATCTATAACTATGCCACATTAAATCAAAACATGGTAAAACCCCCAACTAGGTGGAGTCCAATTGCCTCATATTATAATTATGGCAATCAGAAAAACTTCATGACTCAACGTCCTGTCTCCAGAATCTAGTAACCATAACCTGTTATATTATATTTTTCAAGAAAATTATCTGTCATTATTGAACTTGTTCATTGTTACATAGTTTGTAAGGCCAAAAAAAGACGGACATCCATCAAGTTCAACCTATTGTGTTATAGTGTTGATCCAGACAAAGGCAGAACTCCCATGAGGTAGAAAACAATTGTCCTCATATTCGGGAAAAAATTGATTCTCGACTCCAGTCTGGCAATCAGAATAAATTCCTGGATCAGTGACCCTTCTCCAGAATCCTGGTCACTATAACTTGTACCCAGACCCTTTTTGAACTCTGTAAGTGAAGTCACCAGGATAAGTTCCTCTGGCAAAGAATTCCACAGTCTCACTGCTCTTACAGTAAAGAATCCCTTTCTATGTTTATGTAGAAACCTTCCTTCCTCTAGATGTAGAGGACGCCCCCTTGTTCTTGATACAGTCCTGGGTATAAATAAATCTTTAGCGAGATCCCTATATTGACCTTTAATATATTTATACATATTTATTATGTCCCCTCGAAGCCGTCTTTTCTCTAAATAACTAAATAACCCTAATCTTGCTAATCTTTCTGGGTATTGCAGTCCACTCAGCCCTTTTATTATTCTTGTTGCTGCCTTTGAACCTGTTCAAGCTCTACAATGTCTTTCCTGTGAACTGGTGCCCAAAACTGTACACAATATTCCATGTGTGGTCTGACCAGTGATGGGAGAATAATGTTCTCATCATGTGCCTCTATGCCCCTTTTAATACACCCCATAATCCTGTTTGCCTTGGCAGCGGCTGCCTGACACTGGCTGCTACAATTAAGTTTACTGTCCACTAGGATTCTCAAGTACTTCTCCATGTCCTTTTTACCCGTTTAACAAATAATCATGGAATGGATTTCAATTACTCCATCACAACCTGTTTTGGCAGCGAGTTCCATAGTGCAAAGACAAGCAACCAATGGGAATGGAGAATCTTAATTATGAGTAGAGGTTAAAATAATTTAACTTATTTAGTCTTGAAAAAAGACGGCTCCGGTGGAGACATGAATAATTTATATAAGTATATAAATGGTCCCTATAAAAAATATGGGGAAGAACTATTTCATGTAAAACCCCCTTAAAAGACAAGAGGACATTCCCTTCGGCTGGAGAAAAAAGGATTCAGTCTCCAAGGAGAAAAGCTTTCTTCACTATGAGAACTATAAATCTGTGGAACAGCCGCCCGAGGAGCTGGTCACAGCAGGAACAGGTGAAGATTTCAAGAAAGGCTTAGATAACTACCTGAAACTAAAGAATATTAATTCGTACGTAGCCATGTAAGATTCTGGATCCAGGCTGGTGGCAACTCTGGGATCAGAAATGAAATCTTCTTGGTTGGTTATTGCCTTATGGGTTTCAAATCATTCACCAGTAGGGAAGCTAGGCCTAAACTCCTTATCTCCCTCCCTTCACCCACATTTTCCCCACCCTTTGCTGAACTTGATGGACCTATGACTTTTATCAACCGTACTAACTATGTAACTTTGTAACATTTTGTCAAACTGTCCAGGGACCTATTTGAGCACCACTAGTTATAAGTCAGCAGCACAGGATTGCAGCTCATATAAGCTCCATACTGCACCTAAATCTATTAGAATAGTTGTACAGTCCTTGTCTTAAATTCTGGCGCTAATAATAGAATTTTAGCATTCAGACCACACTCCCATAATAATTCTCAGGAAATACAGTCTTCTAGCATCTCCATATTTCAACCCCAAAATCTATTAGCAGAATTGAAAATTCAAAAAAGGGCTTTATAAAATCCACAGAGGAAGTGTGATATAGAGAACGTGTTTAACAGTAAGTTCGCTTTTAATAAAAGGAGAAAAAAAATCAATTTTCAGAAAGACCTGCAAAATCGAATTAGTTTCAGTTGATACAATTTACACAGGAGTGATTGGGCCTCTGTTTAATTTTGTCTAATTTCTTTAATTGCCTGCGCCGGTCGAGCTAACGAGGAAAATAATGATATCATTTGCATATGCGCTATCCTGGGATTTTTATTTATATTTAACAGAAGCGGCTGAGTTAATTGCAAACAATCCAGAGGTGGCCCATGTCTACTTCATGAGGGTTTAGACATTAAACGTTGCTGGCGGTAAGCCTTCAGATGAACTGAAACTGGAAGAGGAGAGGAAGAAATGCTGTGAATTATCTGCAAGTAAATGAAGCAGACAAAAAGACATTTGTTTGAAGAGACCGAGTAAAATTAGATGTGCAACATGAATTATTCACAAATTATGGCTTTTTGTGTCTAACAGAAGGCAAAATGAAAGGTAAATTAGAAGCAGCGTAATGCTACAGCTTTCTATGTGTATAATCATAATAAAAAGTCATTTTAAATCATATGCGAGCACCATGGTGATCAGTTGATCGCTACAGATCCAGCTCCTGATCACGCTTGAGGAAGCCCCCGGCCAGGTTCACACGGTGTATAGTGGCGCGTACCCATGTGCGCCACTATGCGCCTGCGCTGGCCATCGTGTACATTCAACAGTGCTCCGGCTTTGAGTTTGACTTTCCCCACTGCGTACAGTGCACCGGGGAAAACAGCAAGTAATCATAGCACTCAATGAGTATTATGATTTTACCATATTTGCAGTGTGTACTTTGGGCGTAATGCAGCACAATTACACCCTGAAGTATGGAATGCAAATACACCGTGTGAACATACCCAGCTACTTATTTCCCCTGCAGCAGCCACTACAGGGTACATGTGGTATTAAATGAGTCCATTCAAATAAATTTATTGAAGGGTCAAGACTGCAAGAGCAAGTATCAGGGCTCGTTGGGGTATGTTCTGGTGGCGTAATTACACCATAAATGCCGTTTTTTGCACATGCAAGCCCATTTCAAAGTGCAAATGCCGCGCAATGTACCGAAGCAGATTTCTGCCTCGTATACCTTCGTATTTCGTGGCGTGAAAGCCCCTGAAAGAAGTGACAGGTGACTTCTTGCTTGTACAGTACACGCTGAGAAATACGGGAGTAAAATCATTATCATCTGAATGACAATGATTTTATATTGGGCATTGTTTTCAGCGTATTTTGGCACAAATTTTAGCACAAAATATGCGCTGGAATACGTGCCGAAATTCGCAGTGTGAACATACCCTTAGTGACTCTCTGCTCTGACTTTATGAGATATATACACTCTAATAGGGACAATAGAAAGGGGATGTGGAGCTCAAAAGGGAACCAGAGTATAGACAACAGCCTGTAAGATGCTTTTTCATGACTTCAATAGCAATCATGTTCATTATATTCAAGCTCTGATATACCTAGCTGCTTGATCTCCACTTGATCTCCACTTCACAGCTGTCAGCAGTAATCATGGCTGACACCACCGAGGAAGCGGAGGACATATAACTCATTGGGTTTAGTTTGCCTTATAAAGAATAAATAAATACTTCCTTAAAGGGGTTGTCTCGCCTCACGGTTTCTGGCTTGTTTGCTCCCTGCTTTGTTCAGATAAGGGGCGATTACATGTTGAACTAGCTGGGTGTAACACAATACACTAGACTATATTCCGCCACCTTGCTTCTTCTCTGTGCGTGCACGCTCCCGATCCTGCTTGGTAATGTTTCTATGGCAGCATTGGGACGCCACGCACAGTTTGTGACTATATATGACAAAACAGCACTTTTTTGAGTGTGGGAAGGGGCTATATGATTGCCAAAGAAGCTGAACACACCTGTTCGGACTGAGTGAGCCACGGACTAAAGAGATCGTCATATGAAACCGAGAGAGATCCAAATTGGACATATACTCCGAGACTGGAGACAAACCACAAGTTTAAAAGTTTTACTGACTTTTTACATACACTCACCGGCCACTTTATTAGGTACACCTGTCCAACTGCTCGTTAACACTTAATTTCTATCAGCCAATCACATGGCGGCAACTCAGTGCATTTAGGCATATAGACATGGTCAAGACAATCTCCTGCAGTTCAAACCGAGCATCAGTATGGGGAAGAACGGTGATTTGAGTGCCTTTGAACGTGGCATGGTTGTTGGTGCCAGAAGGGCTGGTCTGAGTATTTCAGAAACTGCTGATCTCCTGGGATTTTCACGCACAACCATCTCTAGGGTTTACAGAGAATGGTCCGAAAAAGAAAAAACATCCAGTGAGCGGCAGTCCTGTGGGCGGAAATGCCTTGTTGATGCCAGAGGTCAAAGGAGAATGGGCAGACTGGTTTGAGCTGATAGAAAGGCAACAGTGACTCAAATAGCCACCCGTTACAACCAAGGTAGGCAGAAGAGCATCTCTGAATGCACAGTACGGCGAACTTTGAGGCAGATGGGCTACAGCAGCAGAAGACCACACCGGGTGCCACTCCTTTCAGCTAAGAACAGGAAACTGAGGCTCCAATTTGCCCAAGCTCATCGAAATTGGACAGTAGAAGATTGGAAAAACGTTGCCTGGTTGATGAGTCTCGATTTCTGCTGCGACATTCGGATGGTAGGGTCAGAATTTGGCGTCAACAACATGAAAGCATGGATCCATCCTGCCTTGTATCAACGGTTCAGGCTGGTGGTGGTGGGGTGTCATGGTGTGGGGAATATTTTCTTGGCACTCTTTGGGCCCCTTGGTACCAATTGAGCATCGTTGCAACACCTTGTTGAATCTATGCCACGAAGAATTGAGGCAGTTCTGAAGGCAAAAGGGGGTCCAACCCGTTACTAGCATGGTGTACCTAATAAAGTGGCCGGTGAGTGTATATTTAAGAGAATACTCTATATGCATGCTTATGAATGGTACGCTGGAGAAATTACAATAAATGGAGAGTAAATGAATAAGGAATATATTGCGTATTAGTACATATTGGAGTGTTTTTGAACTTCGTCACAATGTATCTGAATTGCACTATATGTCCACTGTGCTAGAGCAGCATCACAGCAGGAACCCACCTGCTTCTATAAACCTCACACAGTACTTAGATGCTGTACACAAGGCAAAAATAGAAAATATCTTCTTATCTTCTTATTTATTTATAAATTCAAAGCAACATATTAATGCTTCATCTTCAAAAACCGTGACATGCTTTTAATGTTTGTATGCATGTTACGGTTTTTGCCTTGTGTACAGCATCTAAGTACTGTGTGGTGTTTTTGAATTTGTCACAATTTCCCAGCCACCAGCTACGTCACTGAGATGCTTGACACCCAGCCACGGCTCTCAGCTTAGAGAGGTGGACCGGCCATGAACCATAGCACCTCAGAAGGAAGCCGGGGATAGGAAAAAGAGGAAGAATGAGGAAAAGGTACATCATTTTTAATCAGGGCCCAAAATATAAAACTGAACCAATTGTCGCCAATTATTTTAGTGGGAATCACCCTTTATCCCTAAAAAAGCATAAAATTCACCTCCAAATTTAACTTAACCCTCACAAATTGCTTGCACAATTTTTGATATTCGTGATCAATTTGAATGGCATGCCAAACTACTACTATTACTATAATGAATTATAACTAAAATTTTCCAAATCAATAGTTCTCACTTCTGTACCCATGTATTTAATGGTAGGAACCTGGTGGTAACTGACAGCTGGGCTCCTGCTGTAACAACTGGGATCAGAGAACCTTTGCTTCTGGCCATCTAACCTTTTAGATGCCACAGTCAGTAGCGAACATGACTTCTAATCTGCTTAATAGATGAAGGGGGGCACCTCTGTCAGCCCCTTTCGTACAGAATCAAGAGCTGTTTTTATAGGAAACTAAATGGTTGAGTGACTTTGTTATGGCCACTTCTAACTTTCAATATTGGCAGCAGGTAGCTCATGAAGGTCACATGTGGTGAACTGGATTGGTTGGTATGTAAGGTGTGTGATTGGCTGTCTGCACACATATACCTCATTGCCATCATGGCAAAAAAGGGATGATTATGGGCTTTCAGGCCAAGGGTGGTAGTATCTCAAAAACTGCTCAAATTGTGAACTGTGCGAATGCCGTTGTGGTGAAAGTGCATCATTAGTTTACAAATGGCACCATTGCAACATGGAAACTGTGAAGCACCAAGTGCAATGATCTGAGAGGGGAACTTTGGCTATAGAGGTGCATGAGGGTGAACTGACATGCTACAGTGGAACGGCAGGAGATGACCAAGTGTGTGTCTAAAATGACAGTTCAGCAAACCCTACTGCGTATGGGGCTCCAGAGCTGCACCTCTACTAACCACACTGCATTGGCAGAAAAGGCTTTCATTTTCACTGGAGTATCAGAATTAGACCTCTGCTAATTGGCAAAGTTTAGCCTTATCTGATGAGTCACATTTTCTGCTTCATCAAATTGATGGACATTGGCGAGCCAGGTCAAAAAACATTAGAGACCAAACAACCTACAACCATTGCTGAAAGAACACAAGCTGGTGGTGGCAGCGTTATGGTTTGGGGAATGTTTTTCTGGAATGCTCTGGGCCCATTCAACCATGTTAAGGCACTCTTTACCAATTTGGATATGAATTCCTCCTTTCAGATCACGTACACACATACTTGCTTAAGGGGCAGATGGGATATTCCAGCAAGCAAGCCAACAAGTCACAATATCCGACATTGGTGGGAAGAGCATGACCAAGACTTCTCAGAACTACCCTGGCCTCCTAATTCCCCAGGCGACCCCAATCGAACATCTGTGGGAGCCCCTGGATGGTGGTGTTGGCTCTGTGGACCTTCCAGCAGCTGTGGGATGCAGTCAGCATGGTTTCAGATACCTGGGACAACCTACTGGCAACTTAGTCACTCTCAGCCCACCCAGCTGTTGTTCATGCTGCACATGATGGTTACTCTGAATATTAGATGTTGGATTGGCATGCCCTACAAAGGGACCACTAATATCAAAAACGTTGTGCAAAAAAGTAAGGAAGGGCTGATGTTAAATCTGGAAACGATTTCACTTCCCTTTTAGGGTTGGTAAAGAATTTATTTCTTGCTCATGAGACAAAATTGACTACAATAAAGTATGTGAGTCAGGAATGAAATCATACATTTCAGTTCCTCGTATAACTCAAGTATATTGGCCTCTCACCCATTACCAGTTCCTATCTTAGACTCCTTTTAAAAATAAATAAGTAAATAAATTAATAAGGTTATTAAGGCCCCTGACTACAGTACTGACCTGAGTCAAACATCCCCCACTTCCCCAATAGGGTCCTGTGACCCAGGGACATGCCACTTTTTTGGTCAAAATGCTAAAGCTAGAATTTATATTAAAGTCTTTATTGAAATATGAAATGTATTACATACAAAAAGTTTCTGTACGTGGCATTTTAAGGTATTTTTTGGATCACTGGTCTCTCTTTCAAAATACAGCATGTTCTTGTTATTGGAGTCTTATAGAGAAGACTATAGGAAAAATGGCTGAAAAAGCTTGTACAAAATTGCACTAATTCAAAAAGAGCCCCTAAAATACATGTAAATACATCTTTAATAACACATCTTACATTTTTATGCAGTTTAACATACTATAAAAACACTAATAGGCAATAATGCTTTGCAACACTAAGCATTCCAAAACATTGTGTAAGCAATCACGCGTTCATTGCTTCAAGCTCCTTAATGGGACAAAAGAGAGTTACTTAAAGGGGTATGGATGACTACTTATATTTTACATTTAATTTTCCATTTACTTCAGGAACACAACTTTCTAAATAGTCATCCTTAAAAATGTTTTACCGTGTTGCTGCTGTGGAGCTTGTGTAAATCCTTCACCTAGCTGCTAGTGCTGCTGAATCTCCGGCAAATCCATCAAAGCACTGCATCTGCTTCAGATAGATTCTCGACCTCTCTTACCACAGTGTTAGAAACAGCAGCAGGAAAGGGGAACAAGGTTGTGCACATCAGCTACATAACAGAAAAATATATCTATGATACAAGTCTGCACTTTATTATATTATTATATGTATTTAGTTTTGTAACAGAAATCTTTTTATTGAATTCTGGTTTTTATTGAATGCTAATCCATTTAATTAGAAAAAGGTACTAAGATACCTCAAGACAATGGAAACATTTGGTGTATACTTTGGAAGCATTAAGATGCATTCCCACGGCACTGACAAAATCCGACTGGTATTTTCTCTTTTTTTTTTTGCACATTTTGTCTACAGTTTGTTGATTCAAGCCGCCCCCCTTCACATTCACATGTTCATGTTCTGCCCAAAAACCGGGCAGAAGAATTAACATGTTCTAAGTTTTTCAGAACACCGGCGGTGTGAAAAACCATTCGGTAGATTTTCTATTAAAGTCTTTGGGGAGCCTTGCATGTTGGTTTTCAGATGGTTTCTAAACCTGCAAACCGTCTGAAAATCCGATCAATAACCCTTGCCGTGGGGACAAGCCCTTATTGGGCCAAATACTCAAATGTAGTGTAAACAAAGCCGAATATATCCTTAACTCTCTTAGAGGACTCTTGGACTTTTATGTAGACAAAGATAAGAGGAAGTGAATGGCTGCAAGTGCATTATTTCATGACAATGTTTCTTCACTCTTCTACTACTTTCAATGGCTAACACGGTACAACATTATACTACTAGCAATTTGGAAGATACCACAATTTACCGCACAAGAATGGAACTGAAAAACCGGCTTAAGAAACTTGCACAACTCAACAGCGACATCTTCTTCTTAACAAAATGCAAAAAGGAGAGACTCATACCAAAAGGCTTCACTCTGCATAACCCAACCCGGCACACCTACAACAGCCGATATGCAGAACAACTATGTATTCGGACATCTGAGAGGCTGCGGAACAATATGATAAAAATTTCCTATAACAACAAAAGAAGAACACAGGAGGAGATACAGGCCCTAAAGACATCACTGGAGAATGACACAGAGGAGATGAAGGCCAAACTCCACACATACTACTTTAAACTGCAGGACATGCTCATCAAGAACAAAAAGAAAAAGCTCAAGAGACTGAGGCAGAAAGGCTTCATCACTACAACTACCAGCCCAGCTCAGCAGACCTGTGTTGTGAACCTTTCCTCCTATGAGCCAAACAAACATGAAATGCCAGTTCTCTCCAAAGGTCTTTCCTTCTACCCCTCAGCACTCACTGACCATGGCAAACTCTGCAATTATATGGAGGAGTTCTTCAGAAAAATGAGATGAGGGAATACTTCTATGGAAAAGACCTTCCATACAGCAGGGACTCTGAGACAGAATAGCCAATAACGAAACCAACCAAAAAATCTACCTGGACCCCACGGCCCGGAATTAATGCAGCACTGGATAAATACATTGACTGTTTTAGAAGCAAAGTGAAATCTGAAATCCTGGAGAAACAAAAGAAACAAGTACACAACCTAACCCTGCAGGCTATTGCCTCACTGAAAGAAAATCAGGATATAATTATAAAACCTGCTGACAAAGGGGGCACAATAGTCATGATGAACATCTCTGACTACATCCAGGAAGCAAACAGACAACTGTCAAACCCCATCCACTACTGCAAACTTGGAAATGATTTATCAACATGCACCACCAAACCCATGATGTACCTCCGTTATATCGATGATATCATTGTCATCTGGACTGCGGGCGAGGAGGCCCTAATTCAATTCCATAATGACTTCAATAACTTTCACCCCACCATCAACCTCAAGCTTACCTATTCAGAGAGCAAAATCCACTTTCTGGATACCACAATACACATCAAAGACCACCGGCTGCTCACATCAGTATAACACAAACCCACAGACAGAACGGCCTACCTCAGGAATGACAGCTTCCACCCCAAGCACACAAGACAGTCTATTATCTACAGCCAGGCTATACGGTACAATCGGATTTTCTCCGACAAAGCAGACCTGGACAAGCACCTTCTGGATCTGAGGACGAAATTCCTCAAACTTGGATACAGACCAAAATTGACAGACAACCAAATCAGCAAAGCAGCAGCCATCAACAGAGACAGTCTGCTCACGTACAAAGAGACCCAGAATGAAGAACGAGTGCCCCTAGTTGTCACTTACAACCCACAACTGGAGATCCTACGAAAGATTGCCAAGGAACTTCAACCTGTGCTACATAGGGACAACAGACTCAAAGACCATATTCCCAGTCCCCCCTCTCCTTTCCTTTCGGCAACCACCAAACCTGCGGCGCATTATTGTCCAGAGCGTCCTGAAGGCCCCAATAGAAAATGGCACCTCATCCTGCCTGCAGAACAGGTGCAAGACCTGCAGGCACATCCACACTGCTGACAGTGTACCCGTCCCACAATCCCAGCAGGTGCACAGAATTAGGGGGACATTTTCCTGCAGGTCTTCCAATGTGGTGTATCTAATCATGTGTGTGCAATGTCCGACCACAGGCCTTTATGTGGGGGAAACAGGGCAGAGACTCAGTCAGCGTATGAATTCACACAGATTCACCATTAACAACAGCAGAACAGATCTCCCAGTGGCCGCACATTTCTCTGGAGAAAATCACTCCATGGAAGATTTACAGGTTACAATCTTAATGGGAAATTTTAAGACTCAGAGGGAGAGGAAGGAATGGGAATATAAATTAATGCAAAAATTTAAAACTCTGCAAAATGGGTTAAATATTCATGCCAGCTTCATGTCAAGCTATGTGTGAACTGTGAGGGAAACAAATCACCCCTAGTTGCATATAGAGAAGAGAAATAATTACTGATCACTCCTGTCACGCCTCACAAGTTTCCAGACTGTTTATTTCTTGACCTGTTGTAAATAACTGCTCTACTTATATTGCATTTTGTTATTTTAAGAATTCTAAGATCCTTTGAAGATCCATGTCTTTTGTGTATAAAAAGTCTGTGTATTTTCAGTTTGTTGTATAACACCATGTCTGAAGAAGAGAGCTAGTACTCTCGAAAGCTCACTATCAAATATACTCAGTTAGCCTCTAAAAGGTATCGCCTGATTTCTTCACTCTTCTAATGTTTAACATAGGCATACTTAGAAAGTTTGACATAAAGGAACTATTGTTCATAAGCTTTTTTTCTATATTTTTCCTACATGCTGCCCAAGTTCAATGGTTTACAATGTAATGTTTTTTTTTTTTTTTAATTAGCATGAATGTACTATTATATGTAAAAATTATGGTCCATATTTCTGTCAATGGAGACTAAGGGAGACATGTATGAAATGGTTTTTCACCCTTTTCTGGCATAAAATGCGCCTAAGTGAGCGACTACGATGTCTAATGCGCCTAATGAATGTGTTAGGTGCATTGTTCGTAAGACTCAACACTTTCTAATGCGCCTAACATGAGGGGGCGTTCTTGGGGTGTGGCGCACAACACTCATAATATTAGACACGTATAAAAATGTGGTTTGGCAAAATTAGGCGCATTACTGCTCAAATAGGCAGACCTATCTCAATGTGCTCTGCCTGAGCCTGAGGAGTCGAAGTAGAGCTGGATTTTGCCGTTAGGGCAAAAAATTTCCCTTATTTCTCAACTTACACCAGTACAATAATAAAAAGTAATTTATGATAATTATCAAACTATATAAAATTAAATTATTTAAATTTCATAAAAAAAGTTATCATATAAAATGAATATAAAAATACATAATATCCCAAAAATATAAAAATATCTCCTAAAAATGCATTTCAATTTAATAGAATCTAAAACTAATTTTACATAAAAAAAAACCACTGATGTTGTTGTTCAGATTTTACAATTTTTCATTTTTACTACATTAAATTTGAAATGTATTTTTGCTGCTCTCACCCTTTAGTCTCCATACAGCAAGAGCCAGCACAGCACAGGTATTGCTGGGATCTGTGCTCCACCAAGCAGGATCAGTACCATAGTTTCTATTCACTGACATGCTATTCTAATGACTTCTCTTATTTCCATCCTATCTATAACCTTTATACATGTTTGGTGCATTACTAATGCGCCTAAGTTTCGTAATGCGCCAAACACACAGGCGAGGCGCGTCGAACTTTAGACCTCATTTATGAACGCACTAAAATCACTTTCATATATTCAGGCGCATTATACACTGAAAACAAGACACAATAATTAACTTCGAAGCGCCTTCCTTCATACATGTCGCCCTAAGCCTGTACTGGCCTGTAAACTGGTTGATTCTATAGTACATAATTCATAGGTTCATTGGAAACAGTCTCTGTGATAGAAATTTATTAGGGTGCCCTTATTTAACCATAAATTTTGCTCTACATACAGTCATCTTGCATTCCTTGTATTCGGTTCAATACGGCTTTTTTTAAGATAAAATCATAAGACTAGATTCAGTTCCATAAAGTGTATTAACATGTTTTATTCTGTAATTTCATGTATGTATGCCATTGCTATAACCAACAAAGGCTTTTGGGAAAGAGCTGAAGATGTAGTAATCTTTAATAGACATGTGACTCTCCAAGCCTTACAGTGTTAAAAGGATTGAAACCATGCCAGTGAAGTTCATCTATATAGCACTGTTTCAGTGTTTGCTACTTGTCAGTGCATAGTAGAACTTACTATTTGGCTGGGTGATAGGTAAGTGTGGCTTACAAGGGATAATGTATTTCATTGTGGAGAATTAGCACCATGTTGGTGTGTGAGGATTTAGTTGCTTTTTTTTCACCTCACTGGGCATTTGTATTTAACAAGTCCTTTTTACATTGATAGGCTCAGTGAGTCATATGTGTATTGAGGATTGCTACATCCAATATAAGATGTTTGAGCATTCAGCTCTCCTCCCATAAGCTTTTGTTATATTCAAATACCCAGTGAGGTGCGACAAAGCAATTAAATCCTCATACACCAACATGGTGCCTTTCCCCTATGAGATACATTACCCCTTTTATTGCTGTAACTGCAAGTCAGTAGGTGGTACAAAGTACATTTTTTTTATTTTATTTTTTAAAAAGCTTAGAAAAAATCATGTCATGGGCTTTATAGAAAGAATACTCTTTTACTAAATAAATACGTTTTGCCAAATAGGAGTCTGATTGGCCAGTAATGTTTTGGCTATATCATTCAGCTAATTAGAATTTCTAATATTTCATTTGTTTACGCATGTAAGGGGTGTACCATAGGATTTTGTCAATAAAAAGAGAAAGGGTTACTACCTGGGAGACCTTGTAAATACCACAATGACCATTAATGGCTGTGTCTTCTGTCTCTCTCTGCCGAGATAGGGTTCGATTAGTAACATTTTTCTCTCTCCTAGGGGGAAACTTAAACTTAATTTGAATTCCACAGGTAATAGTGGATTGGACTTTGAGAGACCACCCAACATTTTGTAACAGCCTCCCACTTTTACAACCTTGGTAGCAATAAAAAAAACAAAAACATAAAATACACCCTAAAAAAGAATGTTTCTAGTCAAAACGTACAATCTCAATGTACTCCTTATTCAAGGTCCATTCTAAAAATGTGTTTCTCACAGCATTTCCCAGGCTGCTACCTTTGATCCAGCTGTGAACATAATCTGTGAATTCAGTTCAATCATGGCTTCAAATAGTCATTTATTTCCAAAAAGTCTCAAAGCTGAGAGAGATAAAACTGGACTTCGTTCCTATTTTCAAGGTGTATGAAGGAGAGAAAAACAAAAAAGCAAACATATAATGAACTGTAAAGCAAGAAATTATGTACTAAAATTAACTTGTTTCTACCTTGTCCAGATTCACATCTACAAATTATACCCATGCCACCTTTTTATTTCATTTCACACCCTTAAATTCTCTTTTCCGTGTGCCATTAACAACGGGCTAAAACATAATATCTCCTATCCATTTAATTAGGCTAAAAGTGAGATCACAACTGATTAGATTCTGTCCACATGCGGATCCTGACTTGAAATACTTGTCTAAAACCGAAAGTAAATTATCCCCATTGACCTTAACTCCTTAACGACTGCCCGCCGACTTTAGACGTCGCTGCAGACATAGGAGTTTGCGACTCCGAGCGCCGCAGCTGCGCTGAGATCGGGGCTGTACTACTCAGCCCTGATCCCAGAGCATCCCCTGTGAGCACCGGGGAGTGAGGGAATCTCCACTCCCCGGTGCTTTAACCCTTTGATTGCGGCGGATCATCACCGCAGCGCAATCATAGGGTTTCCCTGCTCTGTCGGGTGATCGGAACACCCGGTGACCCGACAGAGCCCGGGGAACGGCTGCACAGTCAGCCCTGGGGACTAGAGTAGCCCCAGGGCTGTCTGTGTAACAAGTCATTGACCAGGGCAGACTGTTTGCTGCCCTGATCACTGTCTGTGTCAGACTGACACAGATTATAATGTATTAGCATTTATGGATAATACATTACTATGTGTAAAAAAAAAAAAAATGTAAAACAGTTCTCCCTTCAGGGGATTTAAAAAAAAAAAAAAGAAAAGTAAAAAAACCCAGAAAAAGTGTAAAAAAATGAATAAAAAAATAAAATAAAATAAATATTTAATAAAAAAAAATAATTGTGCATATATTACACACAAACACACAAAAAAATACACATATTAGGTATCCACATGACCGTAATAACCTGTAGAATTAATCTCCAACAAGTTATTAAGTGTAAAATGTGAATGGTGTAAACAATTTTTTTAAAAAACCAAAAAAAATAATAAAAAAAAAATTCTGCAATTATTATAAGTGAACTTAAACTATTCCCCCATAAAGTACAACTTGTCTTGAATAAAACGAAGCCCTATACAACTGCGCCATTGAAAAAATAAAAAAGTTACAACTGTTGAAACGCAAGGAGGCAAAAACTAAAAACATATTTTCTTGGTTGGTTTAATAAAAAAAAACTTAGAACATGATCATTCTTCCACCGTATTCCATGTCCAGATCCGCACCCAAAACCCCATAGACATGAATGAGACTTGTGTTCCAACTGTAAATCTGTCAGAATCTGCCAGCAAAAAGTGACCTTAAAGGGGTTGTCTCACTACAAGGATTGCTTTTTATGTTAAAGATCTTGCAAAACAAGTCACTTTGCAATATATGTCCATTAACATTGTCCTACCTATTACTAGATATCTCCTTTTGTATGATCTGCATCAGCTCCTCAGGTCGCTATAGCTACAGACCTGTTTACTCTCTCCTGATAGGCTGCCAGCACTGGTCGCTCTAGCTACAGACCTGGCTTCTACTGCAGCCTAGTAGAAGTCAGTAAACACGCCCCTGAATTCAAAATGAAACCAAGAAACAAGGACTGAGGTAAGATGAATAGATGGATTGAGACAACCCCTTTAAATTAACATTAGATAATCATTGAAAATTTTATTTTTCGACAAGAATTCGACAAGTAAATTTTACTTGTTGTCTGGACATACCCTTAGAGTCACAAAATGCTGCAGAGAATGGTCCTTATTATTTTTACCCTCTGAGAGCCTTTTACACAAACCTAACTTATCGTGAAGTCCATACAATTTAAAAGGTTGGTGGAATTATTCTCCAACCACAGAGTATAGCAGAGATGATTATGAGGAACAGACGTTGTCTGTCCCTCATACATACAGTAGTTTTGCTAGACTTTGGGGCACCATGAGGACGTTGTTGAAGGTAGGTTATAGAGAGATGATTAAGGTTGTATCCCTAATACTATGTACTTCACATTGTTTTTCGTCCCTGGATATATTTTAAACTTGAATCCTGCTCCCAAATTTAACCCATCACAAATTGGTATTACTCAAAATCGGCCAAATAATACCAACATTCAAGGACTATACAACCCATCAATTTTAAAATAACACCTTCACACAATGTTTAGCTAATATATGATTGTGAATATAGATGTATCTGATATCAGTGATTGGTGGCCCAGAACACTTAGAGCGACATGTCCCAACACGCCAACACCAGTTTTTTGGTCTATTTTGCAGCGAAACCACTTTTAACGCCATATTCTCAATGTAAATAAACTGTTGTACACCAAAACGAGTACGACACATTGTAATGCGCCTAAAAATGATACACTGTGCGCCTCCATAACGCAATGCGCCTATGGAGGCGCATTACATATGGTAGTAATGATACGTTATGCACCTCCGTTGAACAATGCCCCTTGAGAGGCGCATTACATACACTACCAATGATACGCTATGCGCCGCGATTTGCGCAATGCGCCTAAATAGGGGCATTGCGCACTTTTAGGCACTTTAAGTTTACCTGATGCCAGATTTATGAGAGGATTGGACTTTCTGCCGCACTTTACTCTGATTTAATGCGCCTAAAAACTGCCGTGGTGCCGCAAATTTTCGGACATGTTGCCTTTAGGCTGAAAGAATGCCCATATTATTATTATATATTTTAGAGCACCACTGATTCCAGAGCGCTGTACATTCAAGGAGGTTACATACATAACATCAATATACATAACAACTGGTACAGAGAAAGAGAGGACCCTGTCCTCGAGGGCTTACAATCTACAAATGTCCTATATACATTGCTATTTAGAGAATAATTTACCTGGCAGTGGTACCTATGGTAAGGAAATTGAAAAACCTCAAAATGCCAAAATAGAGAGGCTGAATAGAATCTAGAAAGGAAAAAATAATCATTGCTATTTTATTGTACAATATAAAATCCAAACTTACCATTAACTTTACAGTTAAATTGACTGTTGAGTGTCTCCTGCAAAATCTCTTTATAACTGAAGTGCAGGTTATTATTCTAGTCTTCTTTTGCTGATGCATGTTGGAAGCCAAAGTTCACCAATTTCAGTATAGAAAGGAAATTCATGATTTCCTTGGTTTTACTTGAAGGGGTTGTCTTACTACAAAGAATAGCTTTCAACGTGTAGGGAAAGTTAATCCAAGATGGTTTCTCTGGTTACCGACCTGCTCTCCCTTCCTGGACAGACAGGAAGCAGGTAACGACGTCACCACAGGACAGACGGCAGCTTGAGAACAGAGTGTGTTATCTTTGACAAATAAAGAACATTAATTACTTTTGATTGTTTACTTTGAGCTCTGCAGCCTTCATCACTATAGATCATATCTTGTAACAAGCCGCCCTGCATGTTCGTCTGCAGGCACACTTGTGTTCCCTCTTCGTGTACGCTGCTGGGGACGAGTGCCGCCGCGGTCCGCATGTCGGGCTTGTACTGCCGACAACAACTTACCTGTCTTCTGTACTCTTCTGATGGCCGGTGTGTGCACTCCCGCTGATGTGGCATGAGGCCAGCGGTAATATAGGTCCCATGTTGAAATCGTGTGGGGCTCGGTTGTGAGCCTGCACGATCTGCAGAACATACTGGTATGTCCCATGTTGGGAAGGGTTTAAAAAACAAAATAAAAAACAGTAAAAAGCTACTTACAGATCAGGCCTCATGTATGAAAACTGTCTAGGTCTAAGACTTTCCTTGTTGCCCATAACAACCAAGCAGAGTTCCTCTTTCGTTTCATATAGTGCTCTTGAAAAAATAAAGCGGAGCTCTAAGAAAGTCTTAGACCTAGACAGTTTTCACACATGTCCCCCAAAATGTGAGGGCCCTCCTTAGAAGAGCTTACTATCTCTTAGGGTGTATGGGTGAAACGAAGGGTGAGAAGTGCTTAGTTTACATATTGGTCCATCCATGTTACATAAATATGTAGGTTTTCAAAAGGGGATAAACCCCTTCCACCCAGCCATACATCAGAGACAAAAAGGCTTGTGAGTGCCCAAGTGCAGGGAGTAGCAGAAATTTGCGGACGGAAGGGGGAGGTTAGCCATTAGGATCTTGGGTGGGCCCTCCTAAAAGATGTATTCTCAGGTCACACTTAAAACTAGATTTTTAATGATTTGTCCCCTGATTGATATCCAGGAAAGGAACAGTACTGAAAAACGGAGATGGCAGGGGGTTGGGTGATTGAGGCATTTAATCTAGACTTTGGCAAGTGCAAGCCTTTTGGGGTGGAGACGAGATGAGGGGAGTGATGGGGGTGCAAACGGGGACTTTAGGGAGGGGTTTATTTTACGTTTTCTTTACAAAATGGGAAAACCAGGGGCAGTCGACACAGGGTAGAGGCATCAGAAAAGCGGCGGAAAGAAAAAACCCGGGCGCTCATTCAGGAAGTTTTGAAAAGAGAGTTTTTTTACAGGGAGGACTGAAAAAAGGGTTTACACTAGTTAAGACGGGAAAGTATATAGGCAACATTGAAAGTTTGAGTTTCCCCAATAAGAAAATAATTCGGGATGTTCTTGGGGCGGGTGACGAGCAGGAAATCAGGGAGTAAAGGGCTAACGGCCCCACTCCCGACATGGCTAAAACACCGCTTGGGGGGCCAAAAGGGACCCCTTTCCTACCATCCTAAAAGTTATGGTAGTACCACATTCTGAACAGAAAGCAGGTGGGATTGGTAGGGAGATGATGGGGTAACAAAAGTTAGTTTTTTGGGGGTTCGGTTTAGAGAGAAACAATATCAAAGGACAAACAAAAAAACAGAACGGGTTTTTGTACAGGGCAGGAGTGATGACACATAAGAGGGGGAAAAAATTGATGTCATAGCAAGGGGTACAAAAACAAAATCGCTGATGGTTTTTCCAATAGGGGCTATGTAAAGTGAAAGGAGGAGAGGAAGCAGAACTGATCCTTTAGGAACCTCAACAGCAAGAGAAAGAGGAGAAGAAGTAGAACCTACTTTTTTGCCAGAAACTTTTGATTTTCTCATGAAGTGAGTGGCCAGATCTTCACACAGAGGTCATGACCGGGGGGCCCAGCTTAGGCCGAGAGGGAGAGGAAAGAGTTTTCAAACAGTCTTTTGGGTTCTTGTGTTAAATTTAGAAGGGGGGTGAAATATTCTGGTTTTTGGGCCCCAGAAGGCGGGGGGTAAGTCCTAGCATGAATTTGTGATGGGGAAAGACCCCAGGTAACTTTTATTTCTCCACAGACTTTTACACATCTGGAACATTGCTGAAGAAAGTGATCTAAGGGGTGGGGCCCAAAGGGAGCCGACACTGACTCCCGTGTGCAGGATTTAAATGGTGGGCCAATAAGTCAGGGTGTTGAGAGAGTTTCAATTTTAAAAGTTTAAGCCAGGTCGGACAGTAGAGGGGGAGATTAGGGGCAGGGGGACGTAAAGGGTCCATAGTTTCCTGAGTGTTGATGGTGCAGAGGGTTCGAATGTTTGATGGGCAGGGTTTGTCCCCGAGAAGGTTTGAAAAGTGATAGTAAGGAGATAAGGTTGGAACAGGAGAGCATAAGGAGAATTAGGGGTTTTAAAATTTGAGCAGAGACAACAGAAGACCAGATCAAACGAGTTACCATCCTTGTGAGTGGGAGAATCTGTAAACTGTAAGAGACCAAGGGAAAATGTTAATGAAATAAACTGAGTAGGGGAAGGAGATTTCAATGGAGATGTTGAACTTACCTATGATGAGGTTATTTCATTAGAGAAAAAGTGAGAAAGCCAGGCTGCACAATGACCCAGAAACTGACGTAGTGAGCTAGGGGGTAAAAAACCCCAAATTCTTAGAGAAAAGGGGAAAAGGATCTGAGGGGGAGGACTAAAAAAGGGGAAGGGGAGGGAGGGTGCGGGAGGAAGACTGGAGTGCATTGTTGAGAAAGAAGTGGGCCACTCTTCCACCCGTCTGTTTCCCTAGGTCTGAGGGGTGGGTGAATGTAGGCAGCTATAGGGAGAGCAAAAGGGAAACGGGTTACGATGCTGGAGCCATGTTTCTGTGAGAGCAAATAGGTTAGGGAGTTTTTGAAGGAAAAGGTCGTGAACAGCAGGGGGTTTTAAAATTTCAAAACGATTGGGAGTTCCAGAGCACACATTTAAAAGGGGAAGGAAAACATGTACAATTAAATTACAAAGGGGTTATTTCAGGGTTTCTGTGGGGGTTAAAGAGGAAAATGGGGAACAGCATAATGAAGGTGGGCCCCGAGTTTTGGGGAGATGTCCCCTGCAATAAGAAGTAGGAGAATGGAAAGTGGCAGCAGACGGTTCATTTTTGTCTTTAGCGTCATTTTTTTCGCCATGAAAAACAGGGGGTTTAAGGTAGTTAAAGAAGGGGAAAAATGCAGGGTGTATACAGGGTAACATAGGAAAGGAGGGGGACTTGATGGACAAATTCCTGAGGCTAAATGGGTGTAAAATAGAGGCAGATGGTAGTCAGATAAATTTCAACAATGAGTATGGCGAATAAGGTATTTTTTATTTTTTTTTAAGGCCTATTACTCACAAAAAAATGAAAAATCCTGAAAATGAAATAAAAGTGGGTCCCCTTCTGCCCACTTCTATCATGATTTATCATTCATCACTTCAAAAGTTGTCACTTCAAAAGATGGGGCTTCAAAAGATGGCAGACATACCACAATCAGACAGACTTCAGGCCTCCAATATATACCATGTTCTGTGGAGTTCTCTGATTTAATCAGTGAATCCGGGAAACCACAGGGGGGTGGGGTTTACCAAAAGGGCCACAAAGGAATTGCTTGAAAAAGTTTAAGTTAAATTTAAATTAATTGAACACAAAACCCAAGAGAAATTTTTTGGGGACAGAGCAGGGGTTTAATGTAGCCCAAACACATTTACAAAACCATTTTAAAACCCCTTTTGGAGAAAAACCCAAAGGGCTCCATTTCAAATATTGCAAGGGGTTCCCTTGGGACCTGAAAACCAAACACATTTAAAATACCATTCACATACCGTGAAGAAAAAAAGAAAAAAGGGGAAATCAAAGGAAAGGGGTTTAAATGAAAAGATTCCATCAAAATTTCCAAAATTTATTCAATAAAAAGGTTTTCCCTTTTAAAAAAATTTCGCACCCAAAAAGTTTCAAAACCATAAAAACAAAACCCCCAAACTTTACGAAAAAGTATTTTTTTTAAAAAAAATTCCCTCAACTTAAAATTTTTAAAATTTAAAGGTTTTCCCAGCATATTATTAAAAAGACCATATTGTTTCCCCCAAAAAAAAGGGCCCCAATTACCCTATTTTAGAGGGAAAAAATTAAAAAAACGTTTGGTTTTGGGGAAGGCGGGAAAAAAAAAATTAAAAAGGGCCAAAATATGCCCCCCACGAGGGCAGGAAAGGGGGGTTAACAAACACCAGGGGACACATGTAAACGGCCCATGAAATTAGAGGGGCTCCTTTAAAAAAAACTGAAAGCCCTCCATAAACAACTTATTTTTCTCAGGGCCGGAATTTTGTACTGGTTTTGGCATTTTGGGGATCTACTTGTTTTAAACTGTTTGGTCTCTCGGGGGGATGCCCATGTTGTTAGAAAATTTTAACTTAAATAAAAACAAAAACACACAAAATGTTTCTCTGGGTTTTAACCATTGTCATCATTGTTAATAAATTTTAAAAACTGAAAAAAACCCAAAAGAAATCATTATTATAAGACAGAAGAATGTCCGGGATCCACAACACGGGGCCCAACAAACTTTGCGGAGGGGTAAACCCGGGGAGAAGTTTTTCTCCTCCAAAAAATTCCTTTTTCCTGGTTCCCGGGGGGTTAACATGACCGGGTGGGGTGGTCCAAAAGGAAAAGGGACACTGCTGGGGGAAAATTACTGGAGAAGTTCTGCTCCTCCTTTACCCTACTTTCCCTTTGGAAAACCAGGGTCACAGGGACCTGGGGGGATGGTCCACATGATAAGAACACTGGGGGTGGGTAAAACCCGGAGAATTCCCGCTCCTCCATACACAACTTTTTACCTGGTCCCAAAGGTCACAGACCGTGTTGGT
>JAODAL010042415.1:0-34851 GCA_025379985.1 Phyllomedusa bahiana | reverse complement strand
CTAAATTTACCATCCAGAAGATAAACGGGATACTGAAACAACTTAGTGAAAAAATTTGGTCTAAAGTGACAAAAAAAAAATTGAGAGGCTAAAATACTCCTTTCCCTTTCAAGGGCTAACTGAAATGTGGGGAAAGCTTCCCAATCAGGGCGTACTATAGGAGGTGCAGTGGTAGCAGCTGTGGGGGGCCTGCATCTGAGGGACCCAAAAGCCCCTTTGAAAATAAGAAACACCGTATTGAAATGACATGTAACTGGCAGGAGCCCCATTTCATTTTTTTGCACCGGGGGCCCAAGAAGTTGAACTTGTTCTGCAAGCTGGACTAGATTAGACGGAGACTTTTTGGTGGCAGCGAGAACAGGGCAATGGGGAACGCGGGGTTTTGGGTTCGACAAGATTGGGCACAGTCCCATTTGGGCAGCAAACAGCCAATGAGATACTTTTGGGTTCAGGAAACGGACTTGTACATTTGGTGGGATTAAAGGGGAGGCTTTAAAAAATAAAGATTTGGGGGGGCAAAAAGAGGGGGGGAAAAGATTTTATGCATTTAAAAACACGTCTCAGGTGTATATTTTAAAAATAAATACCCGTAAGACTTGAAAATTATCTTTGGGACAATAAACCAAGTGTAGAAGCAGTGGGCAAAACTACAGACATGGATGTAGTGTAGTTTAAATGTGAAATTTTCACATTGTCAAGAAAAAGGCACTTTTACTATCAGTGACTTTGGCAACCTGGGCAACAATCGTCAAGCCACGCGAATCATTTTTTTAAATGTCAAACGATCCATATTTTCAGGGGAAAAACGAATACTTTGTCGTTATCACCCCCCCGCCGCTGTGCTAAAAGGGGCGTTCTGAGATAACGCTAGCTGCGACAACTCAGGGCCCTTCATTCAGTTTGGAAAACCCAAATTTGAATGGGGGCCAACTAAGCCCAAAAACATCATTGTTGAGCTGCAGGTAGTCATGGACCATGGTCTTAAGGCGGTCTCTGTGTGTCTGAATTCTGCACTGCCTTGCAGACGTTGGCGAGGTGGTAAACATTGATTGCCAAATGTCACCCAGTAGGGTTCTGCCACTCTGCCTGCTGCTGATGCTGCGGATATGTTCCATTCTACTGCTGCCACGTTGCTGACTTCTTCGCCGGACATTAGAAAGTGAAGATGGCCTTCCCGTAATCGTGTTCATTTTTTTTCTGTCTTTATGCGGGATCTTTGCAGGTAATGTAGCATCCAAACACCATGTGTGAAAGCTGTCGGGGGTCTCCCAACCCCGTGAAGGGGGTACTAAATATTTCCTCCTCCTTTAATTGTGCCAACAGTGTTGTTTGAAAACTTTGGAAAAGTTAATTCAAGTCGAACTTTTCTTTTTTAAACCGAGCTGAACCGAGCTTTTTTACTGTTCGTTTGAGTAAAGTTCGCGTTGCCATGGGTTCGACACAAAACCCCCTTTTTTAGTTTCACTTTAGCTGCTTCCTGCACTTTTGGGGCCATCCAATAAGTGCAAATACGAAAAGTGTCAAAAACGTCATCCTCGGTGCAGGGGATTCCTTGGCTGCAAAAATCACATCCCCTTTTATAGTTTTTCACTGTTTCCCTTGTGAACCCTTTCCCACTTCACTCTCTGTACTAACGGACTGCTCGTGCTGCTTGCTTGCATGAAGCAGGCACAAAATTTCTCAGCGATTTTAAAAGGAAAACTGCTATTAGAAGTTTGGGGGGTAAAGCGACTTAGGGGCATAACAACAAAGTTAAGATTTTTTATTGCTTCTCATCTTTCCCCTTTTTATTTTGATGCCCAAAAATTTTATTTCTGCTGTTTTAGGGTCCACATTTCGAAGACACGATTACAAATTTTCCCATAGAAAGAAAACTATTTCATAAGTGGTTCTTGGGGTAATTTTTATTGAGTGCCCAAAAGTTCATTTTTGTTTTTGTGGGTACAGCTAGTACAAAACACCCTAGCAATCTCCAATGAATGAAACTTTTAAAAAAAATGTTTGCTTGCTGCAAATTTTTGGGTTGAAGAAAAGTTAAATTTTCCAGTGTGGTGGTAGGTTTTTTCATAAGAGACCCTTAACAAATCCACAAGAAAAAAACTTTTTCAAAAACTGGGTTTTTTGGTTTAAAAAGTTACTGAGTGCCCAAAAGTTCACTTTTGCTGTTTTGTGGGAACAGCTAGTGCAGAAAACACCTTTAGCAAATCTCCTATAGAAAGAAATCTATTTAAAATACTGAATGCTCGGTTAAAATTTTATTGAGAGCCCAAAAGTAAATTTTTGCTGTTTTGTGGGGCAGCATGCAGAAGACACGTTAGCAAATCTCCTTAGAAAAAAAATTTTTTTTAAAAACTGTTTGCTTGCTGCAAATGATTTGGATTGGAGAAAAGTGCAGTTTTCCAGTGCTGGTGGTAGAGTTCGTACATAAGAGACCATTACCATATCTTTACCTTTTGTAAGGGATCAGCTCAAAGGTAGTGTGACATAAGCCAAGTCCTTGGCATCCGTTTAAAGCCTTGACATTTATTTTAGCCGGCCACAAAAAAAAAGTAAAACAAAACATGGGCTTAATTTCAGCCAAAAAGGAAACTAAACAGTTTTACACAGTCTGTGTTGTCCACGCAAGCCTCCTGGTTTCTTTTCCCCACCAGGAACAGGGAATGTAGATAGCTCTCAGGATCCTTTCAGATCTTTCCTTCCACCGCAAAAACTTGGGTAGAACCCCCCCCCCACTCACCTGACTCTCCAGGCTTACATAGGCCATTCAAGACCTGGCCTGGACCTGAAGACGGGGGAGCAGTCATCCAACCCAGCTGTTTGACTGCTCCTGTGAAAACCTGACCCAGACTATTTGCTTTGCAAGCATACTAAAAATATAAACGTGTGTCACTGGCCTATTGCCGCTGACACCAGCAATGACTGGTTTTCACCTCACCAACACCAGGGTCCTTGGTGACACGTATCTCCCATCCACCACAGTTCCCTCTGCCCTCTTACAAACCCACACCCCCTCTCTGCTCAAAGTCGGGGTTCTGGGCACCTTCAACCGACATGCAGTGTACTCTCGACAGGGCATCTGCATTACCCTGTAGTCTTCCTGGCCTATGTTCCACCGAGAAGCTGAAATCTTGCCGGGCCAAGAACGAGCATTTTTCCCTTTCATCTGTTTTAGCCAGCTGAGGTGGGCATGGTCTGACACTAACCTAAACTGATGTCCCAGTAAATAGTAACGTAGGGACTCCAGGGCCCACTTAATGGCTAGGCATTCCTTTTCAATTATTGAGTAATTCTTCTCTGTCGGGGTCAGCTCCCTACTCAGTGTTACAGTTCACGCCGCGGTCCCTGCTGTGGACCGTCGGCGTGCCCGTGTCTCCCGTGTCCCTGGCTCTTGTCACTCACCTGTCCCGATTCCTGGCAGTCCTGCAGCTGTTCCTGCTGGCAGGTCTGAGTCACCATTGCTTCCTCCAGTTCCCTTGGGTCCTGTGTGCACACATGCTCCCTCTAGGGGCACGCGTGTGGCACTGCACTGCATTTGAAGAGTGTTCCTATGTCCAGCCCAGTGACCTGTGACCTCTGCCTTCATAAGGAACTTCCTCCCTGTGCTCCTGGTCAGTTCGTTGTTGTGTTTCTCCTGCACAGAGCTTGACCCTAGGCTGCTGCATTGCTGCTGTAACCTGTATGTTTATCCTGTATGTTTACCAGTTCCTGCTGAACTCCTGTCTGCTAATCACCTGTTGATACCTGGCGCCATACAAAGTCTGCTAACATCCTGGGACTGTGCCATATGTTTACCGGCTACACCTGCGGTGCCCTGTTCTTCGTTCCAGCACCGGCTATCCAGACCTGCACTTCAGCTACCCACCGCAAGTGTTACCATCTGCACCCACGGTGGGCCCAGAGGATCCGCCATACCCGGACGTTTCTAGCCACCCCGGTTAGAAAACGTGACAGTACGAACTGACCATACAGTATGGATCCTGCCGGAGTGACCCTGCCTGATATCGTAGCCGTAGTGAACCATCATGGCGTCCACCTGGAGCAGTTGTTACAGAAGCTGCAGACTATCACCAACCGCCTGGACGAAGTTGTGTCTGCACTGGCACCTACTCCTGCTCCGCTATCTGCAGTGGTTCCATCTCCTGCTGCCATGTCCAGTCCCAGCCTGCCTCTGCCTGCCCATTACTCCGGAGACCCCCATACGTGTCGCGGCTTCCTTAGTCAGTGCACAATCCACTTTGAGGTCCTGCATCAAGGACGAGTGGGCTGGTTGTGACCTTCCTACCACCCTGGACGACCTCATCGCTCTTGCTACCCGGATTGACATCCGTTTTGTGGAGAGAGAGCTAGAGCTTCGCCAACAGCCAGTGTCCTCCCGGCCTCGCAAGCATCCGCGCCTTGTTCCTGAAACCCCGAGTCAACCTCGCCTGGCACCTGCGTTCCCCCATGATGAGCCCATGGAAGTCAACCGTGCTCATCTCTCCACAGAGGAACGCACCCATCTACGCAGCCTAAATCTCTGTCTGTACTGTGGCGACATCTGTCACTACCTGAAGAACTGCCCAGTCCGCTCAGCTGCACCCCGTAAACCCAAGTGCCTAGGTTTTGTTGGTGAGACGACCCTGAGTGATGGTGCGTCTGTTCCTCGACTGACCATTCTGGTCACTCTCCGTTTTTCATCTGGAGCTGCCTATGAAGTTCCTGCTCTGCTGGATTCCGGCTACTCCGAGAACTTCATCCATCCGTCTCTGCTGGAGAAATTCGGCCTGCCTTTCTCCCATCTAGAGAAGCCCCTATGTTTCTCATCTATCAATGGGGATCCTTATGGAGCCAGTCCAGTTCCGAACCCAGCCTGTGTCTCTCAGAATTTGAAGTTCCCACCAGGAAAAGATTTCCTTCTATGTCCTGCCAAGTTCGTCTGCTCCAGTCCTGCTCGGGCTTCCGTGGTTCCAGCTTCACTGCCCATCCCTGGATTGGAAAACGGGTGAAGTTGTCCAATGGGGCAAGCATTGCAATTCACGCTGCTTCAAACCCGCCCATCTATAGCAGTCCCGCCCATCCGCTTCTCTGCCCGTTTGTTCCACTGTGCCGGTGGAAGAACCTCGAGTGCAAGAAGAGCCTTTGGTCTGTAAAGACACCTCTGTTTCCCACCCACCTCTCCCCTTGTCTACTGTTTCTGCTTCTGATCTCCAGATCCAAGAAGATATTCGGGACTCTATGGACACCTCCTCTGAAGACAGTTCCTGAGGAGGTGGTTACCCCTGGTTGCTTTGTTCCTGGCTAGCCCGGAGGGGAGAGCTTAAGGTGGGGGGTACTGTCATAGTTCACGCCACAGTCCCTGCTATGGACCGTCAGCATGCCCTTGTCCCGGCCGCTGCTGCAGCATTCTCTGGTGTCGCTGGCTCTTGTCACTCTTGCCCTGTTCTCCATTCCAGCACCGGCTATCCAGACCTGAACTTCGGCTACCCACTGCGTGTGTTACCATCTGCGCCCACGGTGGGCCCAGAGGATCCGCCATACCCGGATGTTTCTAGCCATCCCGGTTACAAAACGTGACACTCAGATAAGCTCACTGGTAGCTCTTCTCCATTTATGACCTGAGACATCATGGCCCCTAGCCCCACATCCGATACATCTGTCTGAACAACAAATTCCCTGGAAAATTCGGGGGCGACTAACTCCGGCTGTCTACAGAGGGCTGACTTTAGTTTCTGGAAAGCCCATTCAGTATCCGGGGACCACTCAATCACACTGATTTAGCTCCTTTTGTCAGGTCGGTGAGGGACACCGCTATCTCTGCGAATTTGGGGATGAACCGTCTGTAATACCCCACAATTCCCAGGAATGCCTTGACCTGTTTTTTTTTTTTTTTTTAGGGGACGGGGCCAGCTTTGTATGGCTTCTACTTTATTAAGTTGAGGTTTTATCACTCCTCGTCCCATGATGTACTCCAGGTACCATGCTTCCTCCATTCCTAGGGCCGATTTACTGGGGTTGATCTTGAAACCCGCTTTCCTTAATGCCCCCAGGACGGCCTTAACCTTAGAGGGATGACTTTCCCAGTCATGACTAAAGTTGACTATGTCATCCAGATAGACTGCCGCATATTTCCTGTGGGGACGTAAAGCCCGTTCCATGACCATCTGGAAAGTATCAAGGGCCCCCTGCAAGCCAAATGGCATCCTGACATATTGGAGAGATCCCTCAGGAATGGAAAACGCCATCTTCTCCCTAGCCTCCTTTGACAATGGAAACTGCCAATCCCCTTTTGTAAGGTCTAGGGTCGTGATGTACCAAGCTTAACCCAATCTCTCTTTATGTTCATCTACCCGGGGCATGGGGTAGGCATCTACCTTAGAAACCTCATTTAGTTTATGATAATCATTACATAATCGCCATTCCCCATCGGGCTTTGGGAAGAGGACTATGGGATTGGACCATCCACTTTTTGATTCCTCGATCCACCCTAGGTTCATCATCCTTTGGACCTCTTTCACAATAATCTCTCTGCGGGCCTCGAGAACCCTTTAGGGTTTTAAATTGACCCTTGCCTGGGTGTCAGTGACTATTTCATGCTCAATGACTGGTTCGACCTGGGGATTCTGTAAATAAATCCCTATTCTGTAGGAGTAACTGTTTACACTGCTGTTTCTGGGAGGGCGACAAGGTCTCTGCAATTTTGACCTCCTAAATAGCTTGCGTCAGTTTGGCCACTGTGCATGAGGCTTCTGGAGGATCCCTATCTTTCCAGGGTTTTAAAAATGAATGTGATACACTTGATAGGGCTTTCTCCTAAATGGTTTGTGTACCCTATAATTCACCTCGTTCAGCTTTTCAACAACCTCATATGGCCCTTGCCATTTTGCGAGAAACTTGCTTTACACTGGGGGTAATAACACCAGAACTCAGTCTGGGATCATCTGTTATAGACCCTAGACTGAGCCTTCTGAGCCTGGAGAAGATGCTCCTTCACAATAGACATCAACTGGGCTATCCTCTCCTGCATATGAGCGATATGCTTTATTACACTTTTATACTCTCCCAGGTCTCCTTGGCAACATCCAACAACCCCCTAGGATGTCTGCCATATAACAACTCAAATGGAGAAATTCCTGTAGACGCTTGGGGCACCTCCCTGATGGAAAACAGTAGATAGGGTAGCAGACAATCCTTCTCAACTACCCTTTATAACATAGCTTTCAGGGTCTTATTAAAACGTTCTACCAGTCCATCTGTTTGTGGATGGTAGACAGAGGTGCAGAGCTGGGTAACCTTTAACACCTTACAGAGGTCCTGCATTACCCTTGACATGAACTTGGTCCCCTGGTCGATCAGGATCTCTTTAGGTATCCCAACCCTGGAAAACATCTGGAACAACTCCTTGACTATATCCTTGGAGGAAGTATTTCTTTGTGGCACTGCCTCGGGGTACCGGGTCGCATAATCTACCACAACCAGGATATATTGATGCCCTCTGGCTGACTTCACTAAGGGTCCTACCAAATCCATGGCAATTCTATCAAAGGGCACCTCAAAATTAGGCAGAGGCATAAGGGGGCTGCGGAAGTGGGTTACCGGGGAGGTGATCTGGCACTTGGGACAGGACTGGCAATAGTACTGAACGTGTTGATGAACTCCTGGCCAATAGAATCTCTGAATGATCCTTTCCGAGGTCTTACCTGCCCCCAAATGTCCCCCTAAAACATGGGAATGAGCTAGGTTCATCACCATTTGTCTGTAGGGTTTGGGCACCACAAGCTGTTCAACCAAATCACCCTGGTGTTTAGTCTCCAAATATACTATGTCCCGATTCATGGAAAAATGGGGATACCTCTTTTCTACCCCGTGCTCTTGCCGTATCCCATTTACTACCACCACACTATCCCGAGCCTCTCTCAAGGTCTCGTCCTGGAGCTGGGCTGTCCCAAAGTTTTCCCGGGACACCTCCAAGTCGAGGACCACCTCTTCAGGTGTTGGCTCCTTATTATCTCAGAGAAAAACAGACAGGGGTAACCCCAGGTCACCCTCAGGACCAGCCACTGCTGGGCTGTCTGTAAACTTCAGGGGTTCTTGACAACGTGATTGGTTTTGTGGTAGTGCCCTTTCCCACAGACCCCAGAACAGGGGACAATCACGCCCGATTGTCATGTCATACATCAAGGCTGGGACCACCCCCACATGGTGAAACCGAGATCCCTGATCCGTCTCTATGTTCAACTGGGCTACTGGATAACTCTCACTGTCACCATGGACACAGGTAACCCCCAAGTTCTTCTCTGGGGTCACCGCATGTGGAATAGAGACCAAGAGGAGCGTAACCAAACTCCCCAAGTCGAACAGTCCTGAAACCAAGGTCTCATTGACTGTTAGTTGGCAGATCTGGGGTCCCTCATCCATGCAGGGAACCGTGCCACATGCGGTTTGAGCAAACAACATAGAGCCCCGTCCCACCGAACAGTCCATCAGTTCTGTGGTGTGGGGGCATTGGGTTACTCGGTGTCCTGGGCATGGCAACCCCAACACATAACCTCCCAGGGCCCTCCTTGTTTCTCCGGCTCTAGATCAACCCTGCCTTTAGGGCAACCTTGCTCAGAGTTTTCTGGTCTCTTGGAGACTTTAAGGCTTTCCCAGTAGACAGATTTTTGATCCCTTGCAGCTCCTAGGGAGTTCTCAGCAGTGTGAAATCATTCTACCAGACTCACCAGGCTATCTGCCAACAGGGGGTCCGCTTGGACAACCCAGCCCTGGATGGATCGCGGGAGAGAATGTATGAACCAGTCCATCGTTCCACCATCTGGGCTGGGGTACATACATCAGGCTGCAGCCATTTCTGAACCAGATGTAATAAGTCAAACATTTGGGACCTGGGGGGCTTGACAGTACAATAGGTCCAATGGTGGATCCTCTGGGCCCATACTGCCAGGGTAACCCTAAGCCATACCAGGATCTCGGCTTTCAACTTTGGATACTCTTTGGCATCCTGCAGGGCAAGGTCACAATAAGCCTTTCAAGGTTCTCCAGTTAGAAATGGAGCTAAGACCTCTGCCCATTGATTCGGTGATAACTGTTCTTGCGGAAAGTCTCAATGTCTTCCTCCAGTGTCATCTTTTGCAATGACTCCCTCACGCTCCTTTGGGCACTATGTCCGTCGCTAGTTACTGGAGAAGCTGGCTTTTCCCGGGTCTGAGCATCCCGGGTCAATTGTTGAATCAGCAACCGGTTGGTTTCCTGCTGAGCCTGCATGGCTTCTAGATGGGCTTGCTGTTGTTGCTCAATGAGTTGCTGCTGAACTTGCATGGCTTCTTGATGGATTTGTTGCTGAGCTTGCATAGCCTCTTTATGGATCTGCTGCTGTTGTGCACTAATTTGCTGTTGCTGCGTATTTGCTTGCACCAGGTGCTTAATTAGTTCCTCCATGGTGGCGGATGTAGTGGAGATCTCAGTTGCGGCCTTAACCCAGGAAATTACAATGCCCAAATGAAAAAAATTCAAAAGCAGCAACACAGTCTCTTTTAAACCGCACAGTCTCTTTAGCAAAAACCGAGTGTCACGATCCGGCGGTAACAGTATGCGCTGAGGTGCTGATCGCTGGTAACCGGGTGTGGATCTACTGTGATCACTGCAGGCGAGATGGTAGATAGAGATCCACACCAGGGAGCGGAGACTAAGGGGCCCCCGGTCTTCACCGGAGCCCGCTGCAAAGCAAGACGGACTTTGCTGCTGACGTGGCTACCTGTGGTGACAGCCGAGGTGCAGGACAGGAACTCCAGGCACAGAAGCAGTGGTAGACAGGTACAGCAGGAAAACGTATGCAGCAAGATACAGCAGTAAACCGGACTGGTATAACGGCAGGATACAGCAGGTAACTGGACTGGTATAATGGCAGGATACAGCAGGTAACAGACAGGTATAAAAGCAGGATACAGCAGGTACCTGAACAGGTGCAACGGCAGGATACAGCAGGTATCTGGACTGGTATAACGACAGGATACAGCAGGTACAGGACGGGTACAGGGACAGCAGAAGACGACAGCAGACAGGTGTTCAGGAGCTCAGATGGATGCAGGAACAGAACCAGCATCTCAGGGGTTAAGTCCAAACAGCAGACCTGAGAAGCTGGCAGGATCTCAGAAGGCCACAGCACTCAGCATGAGGCACAACAATGGACTGACCCTGGAGCACAGACAGGAAGTCCACTTATAGCCAGGGGTCACAGGTCAAGAGGAAGGCAAAAGAGGCACAGACCCAATAAAGGGCAGGAAGCTGCCTCACACACGCCCTAGGAGGCACAGTGCACGAACAGGACCCCAGAAAGCAGGAGCAACAGGACAGGCAAGTATACAGCAGAGAACACAGGCCGCTGGGACCCCAGTAGACACAAGGCAAGAATGGACATGGCGTGAACCGTGACACCGTGCCTTTTAGCAGTACCAAAATTTAGTCCTCCGGCCCTTTAATTATCACTGTTGCACGTCCTAAGAACTTTTGCATGCACCACAACTTGTGCCAGTAATGCCCGCATCCTCCACCGTATGTAAGGGATCAGCTCAAAGGTAGTGTGACACAAGCCCTTGGCATCCGTTTAAAGCCTTGACATTTATTTTAGCCGTCCACAAAATAGTATAACAAAACATGGGCTTAAATTCAGCCAAAAAGGAAACTAAACAGTTTTACACAGTCTGTGTTAGACACTTACAGTCTCATGTCCACGCAAGCCTCCTGGTTTCTTTTCCCCACCAGGAAATGTAGACAGTTCTCAGGATCCTTGCAGCAGCAGATATCTTTCTCTTGCCACCGACAAATACATTTGGACTGGAACCACACCCCCACTCACCTGTCTCTCCAGGCTTACATATGTCACTCAAGACCTGGCCTAGACCTGGAGACGTGGGAGCAGTCATCCCAACCAGCTCTTTGACTGTTCCGGTGAAAACCTGACCTAGATTATTTGTTTTGTAAATATACTAAAACTATCAACATGTGTCAGTGGCCTATTGCCGCTGACACCGGCAATAACTGGTTTTCACCTCACCAACGTAAAGAAAGAAAGTTATTCTGGCACTTCGGTTAAAAGTTCCAAAAACATTAAATGTTTTTGGAACTTTTAACCGAAGTGCCGGAATAACTTTCTTTCTTTACGTAGACATTATAAACCCGTACCCAGTGGGTTTCTTCCGTGCACCGATGTCCAGTGATTCAGGATCCGCAGGTGAGCGCACAGAGCATTCAATTGTACTATTGAGACTGTGTTTCACCTCACCAACGCCAGGGTCCTTGGTGACACCTTGGTCTCCCATTCACCATAGTTCCCTCTGCCCTCTTACACTTTTTAATATTTATCTTTTTGAACATGGAGAGAACTAGAGCAAGGAGGGATATAGGACGTGGAGCTAGAGGTACAAGACAAGGCACTCCATCCAGTGCTCCGGACAACACACAAGCTAGCACAACGTCAGTCGCAGAACTGTCAGGCCTGTCATCGCTTGGTCGGTTCCCTATGAATCTCATTACTGAAGAGCGTCGCCCATCTGTTCTTCAGTGGTTAACACACCCTGCATCCAGCAGTTTTACCTCCTCTTCCTCTCATTCACGGCCACATATGTCATCATCATCATCATCATCAGTCCAACCTGAAGCAAACACAGGTTAAATGTCACCCAATATACAGCACTCTAGATAATCCATATTCTGAAGAGCTTTTTGATGACAAAATACAGTAGATGTCAAAAGATCAAGAGGCTAAAGAGGATTATTTTGTCTGCTGTGACGCCCAATCACTGTTGCCCACAGAGTAGGAGAAGGAAGCTGGTCTGTCGCAGAAAATCGAGCGGTCACAGTCCCCTCCAGTGCCTGTGGTTTCGCCCACTTTTTGAGGATGTAGCTGTCAGGAATGACATTGCGGATCCAATGTGGCTTTTCAGAGCGTGGGGACCACATCATGGAGGAGGAAGGGGGGGATGGGGTAGTGCCGGGGGGTCCGGCCTCAGAAGGGAAGAGGGGGGTCGAAAAAGTCTGCTGACATTTCTTTCCCACCCTGGGCAGTGGTGGCAGCGGAACAACGGGGTAGGGTTTTTCCAGTTTAAGAAGTCCAGGACCTGTAAGCCGGGCCCTTTTTTTGACAAGCCTCAGATTCTCCGACTGACGTCAATGCCCGATTTTCTTTTAAGTGTCAGTATGGAAAAAATAAGAGAGTTTAACACCAGGAGCATGAACAGGCCCCCATCATGTAAAGCATGAATTGCTGTAGAAGAGTCACTTGGAGAAGAAAGGCCACACAGGTCCTGGGCTTCCAACCACTGTGACCTCTTCTGGCTCCTCCGCCACTTCCAAGCCCAAGCGGTCCGCTGCTGCCGATGTGCTGAAGCAACATGAACAAGCACCATCCCCAGTTCCAAATACTGTTGGCCAATTCCCACCACCAGCAACATAGTCTACACCTTCCCCTTCCACCAGTGTGACCTGCACACCGTACAGTGGCCAGTCTGGCAGCCAGCCTTCTGTGTACCAGGTGTGGGAGCAGAAGAAACACCCACACCCCAACCATCCCAAAAGCCTGAATGTCGGCATTGCCAAGCTGTTGACCTTGGAAATATTGCCTTTCCACTTGGTGGACACAGATGGGTTCCGCCACGTCATGGCCCTGGCATGCCCCCAATATCAGATGCCAAGCAGGCATATCTTTGCCAGAAAAGCTGTCCCTGCCCTAGCCAGCTATGTTGCAGAATAGATCTCCAGCGTGTTGGCTGCATCTGTGTTCACTACAGACACATGGACTAGTAAGAACGGTCAAGGGAGTTACATCTCACTGACTCCTCACTGGGTGAGTTTGGTGGATGACAGTGCCTCTGGTGATGGGTCTCGGCCGACACTCTTCCACACTGCAGGGATGGTGCAGAGTCCAAATGCCCAACCTCGAGTATCACGTGCCAAGAGAAACCAGGCTGCCCTCAAATTAATTTGTCTTGGAGACCGTCAACATACAGGTCAAGAGCTGTGGACGGCTCTGCGCACTCAGACTGATCAGTGGCTGGGTGCTAAGAACCTGGCGCCGGGCAAGGTGGTGTGCGACAATGGGAGAAATCTCCTTGCCACCCTTAGGATCGGTTAGAACCTGGTTGTGCAAAAATTTCTCAAGTGCTACCCGGGTCTTGACTTTCTGCTGAGGACGGCTCGAGGTCTTTGCTCACACTTCTGGCGTTCACACTCTGCTTCCGCCCCACTGGCAGCGTTACAGCGTCATCTAGGTCTCCCCGTCAACCGTCTGATATGTGATGTGGCAACAGGCTAGAATTCCACCCTCCACATGCTTCAGCGATTGTGGGCAGAGCGTAAGCCATTATGCGTTTGAGTGTACAGGCCCTGACATGGACGAATTTGAGGCCAGACCCGATGACATACCCATAAACATCCTCCCCCGCGATTATGTGTGCCACCTGCTGCTTAAAGCCCATTTTGGATCCGCAATGTCTCTTATCACGGTGATTCCCTCTCCCCCCAGTCTAAATTCAAGCTGTGGGCTAGAAGCACGCACAGCGAAGCTTTTCTGAACATCAATATTTCCCATGGGGACCAGTTTCCCTTTCTCTCCAGAGGGCACCAGCGATTGGGCGTAAAGCAGACAAAATCTTCTTTTTGGGCCCTCTTGATCTTTTGAAATCCCTTCTGCCCCCAACCGATTGTGTCATCAAAGAGCACTTCAGTTTGGGTCTAGAGTGGTCTGTTTTTGGGGTTTGTGGCATTGGGCCCCATTTTTGTTTAGGTTGGGGGGCTGAAGGAAGAGGAGGTAAAACAGCTGGGGAGGGTTTGTTAAACCCAAACTAAAAGAACAAATTGGCCGTGTTTTCTTCAGTACTGAGACTACAGGGAACCGAGCAAGAATGACGGCTAAACGGTCCTGCGACTGACTATGTGCTCACTTGTGTGTTGTCTGGAGCTCTGGAAGGAGTGCCTTGTCTCGTAGCTCTTTCTCCATGTCCTACGCCCCTCCTTGCTTGCTTACCACCTCTAATTCTGTCCATGTTTAGAAGCTAAAATTTTTGCTTGCGCTGGCACAAAATATATTTGGGGGGGGTCAATCAAAAGGAAGTACACGCATAAGGGGGTTTGAAGTCCAAAATAAAGAGGTATTTTATTTTAAAAATTACAGGTTCCAAAAAAAAACAGCTTAGTTCAGATAACAGGAAACTACAACAGAAAATCCTTCCCTTAAAGGGGTACATAGGCAATGGGATATGCCACAACAGCACACCTTTAGGCCTACACGCCTCACAGTTGGCAGTCACAGTCCTGGTTGGGTCAAAAAAACAAAACCTCCAGACTTCCTGACCAGCTGCCTTTTATTTGGCTGGTAAGAACGGGCTGGAGTATTGGGCGACCGTCCACCCCGACTTGGGTGTCCCCAAAAAAACCCCAACCCGGGGTTTTAAAAAAAAAAAATGTCAGCAGCAATAATTTTTGCTGGCATATGCCACCCAGTGATAAATAACTCCCTATGACGTACCCCTGAAATTACAAAATTAAAAAGTAAAAGTGTTTTATAAAAGAGGAAATTTCCCCTAAAGAACTGGGATTTTCAGTGTTTTGTGGCTTTAAATCTGGCAAAATTAATTTTTGCTTTTGAGTAAGATTTAGCAACGAGGGAACTCTATTTACTGGATAATATTGTGTGACATAAAAGGGTTATTTTAAGATAATTTCACCCCAAAAAAGAACTTTTTTCCACTCAGAAATTTTTCCCAAACCAAACCCCTATTTAAAAATTTTCTTTGTATAGGAGAATTTGGGGACGGTGTGTTATAAAAATGATTTCACCCAAATATGCAAAAAAATGAACTTTTGGGGCTGAATATATTATTGAGTTTTTTGTTTTGAGGTTTGGCGTTATGTGGCCTGACAAAGTGTAAATAACGTTCCGGGGTGTGGGAAAACGCAGCCAGATACCCCAAATCCCCAAATATTGGTCTATGGGGGGAAAATGCTATTAACAATCTTGAATCCCCAAGCTTGGGCACCCCCCAATAACTACCTAACTTTAAATAGAAGCTTTTTCTGTTAAAATTGCTAATAAACAAATCTTGTGTCTGCATGCAAGCAAGATAACAGAAAGCAGTCTGTACAGTACAGAGAGTGAACTGGAAATGGCGCTCAGAATGCATTACAGTAAAATACATATAACATGGTCAAGTGATTTTTGAAGCCAATGAGAGCCTACACCTGCGATGACGTTTTTTTTACTTTCCCGTGCTTGCACTTTATTGGTTTGGCCGTCAAAAGTGCAGAAAGGCACTGAAAACTATTAAAATGGCATCTCGAATGCCATGCCGAACTCGAACATTTACTTGAACGAACAGTAAAGTGTTCGGTTCGGTTCGAGTTCGAGAAAATCGAAATGTTCGACTCGAACTTAACTTTTCTCAAACAGTTAATATTACCATAGAATATACTGGGAAACCACAAAAAAATTCTAAGTGGGTCAAAATGTGAAAATGCTAAACGCTATGTTTGCAGGGTTTTTCTTGTACATTATTCACTCTCCAATATAAATGATGTGATATCTGTATTCTGAAAGTTGATAAGATTCTGGCAATACTAAATATGTAGGGCTTGCATTATGTTATAGCATCGTAAAAAAATCTCAAACATTTTCTAATAACTTTTTTGCACTTCCAACCATAGACCTGAGTGAGAGGGCATGTTTTCGGGCTGACGTGGGCAGGACGTCGTTGTTACAGGTGTCCCTGCGACCCCCGTGTCGGGTCGCAGGCACACCCGCAAGCCGCGCACCTCCTGCTGCGGCCGGTCCCGAAAGCCCTACGCTCGGGCCGCGGACACCCCGGCACGCCTGGGGATCACTTAAACCCGTCCACGCTCCTGTTTCCCGTCCTGACGCGAGCCCTGCTGCCGGCGGGTGACGCGCGCCCTCTAGCGCGCCGCGCGCGGCACTGCCGGGAAATTTAAAGGGACAGTGGGGTGATTGGTCTCACCGGGTACGGCCCCTATTTAAGACCTGCCTCTTCCCCAGCCACCTTTGCCGAATCGATAGTGCCCTGTGCCTAGAGAGGAAGGTTCCCTTTAAGTGTCTTGTTCCGTTTACTGTTTTCCCGTCCCTTTCTGCCTCGTCCCTTGACCACGAACCATTGCCGCCTGTCCAGACCTTCTGCCTGTCCCCGACTACGAGCTGCTTCACGATTTTGTACCGCGCAACCCTCGGCTGCCACCGCAAGCAAGCAGGTCAGGGGGTGCGACCTGGTATTTAATCCGCCGCAAGAAGTCCATCCCGCTTTGCGGGGGGGCTCTGGTGAAAAGGGGGAAACTACTTAGACTCCGTTCCTTGGCGTGGCTTATACCATCGCTTGCGGTGGCCCAGAGGATCCACTACCACATCCGTAACAGTTCGATTCGTCTGGTCCCCCCAAAGGTGCCTCTACCGAGCGTCTCCGACCTCACTACCACCGTGGTCAGCAATCTAAGCAGTTTCGCGCAGCAAGCGCAACAGCTGAACCAATTGACTACTATGATGCAGCAGCTCTGGCCATCAGCAGCAACAAACGGCGGCCGTGGCTCAAGCAGCAGCAGTCGTTCCGGGGACATCCGCCGGCCCTAAAACCCCGCTTGTCCATGCCGACGAAGTTTGACGGGGACTCTAAGGCCTGCAGGGGGTTCATCCCCCAAAGTGTGCCTCCATGTGGAACTTATGGCTGGTCAGTTCCCGTCCGAAAGGTCCAAGGTGGCCTTTGTGGTCGGGTTCCTCTCTGGGAAAGCCCTGGCCTGGGCGGACTCCACTTTGGGACCGAAGGGGATCCTTTTCACAGCTGATCTGGCGACATTCTTGCAGGAGTTCCGCGGAGTCTTCGAGGAGCCTGCCCGCGCCTCATCTGCTGAAACCGCTTTGTTAAATCTACAGCAGGGGAACTCCTCCGTTGGTGACTACGCCGTGCAATTTCGCACCGTAGCCTCTGAATTGGCTTGGAATGATGCAGCGTTGTGTGCCACGTTCATGTCGGGTCTCTCCGGCCAGATTAAGGATGCCCTCGCCACCCAGGACCCTCCGACATCGTTAAGTGAGCTCATCCACCTGGCAAACCGCATAGACATCCGTTTCTCGGAGAGATGGGAGGAGCTCCGCCAGGAACGCAAACCAGCTCAAACACGTCAGCTACCCCGTCTTGCGCCAGTGTTTCGGCATCCCCCACTGCCTCCTTCCCAGCCAGCCTTGTAAGAGGCCATGCAAGTGGACAGTACCCGCCTGTCTCCACAAGAGCTTGCCCGACGGCGTGAGAAGTTGTGTCTCTACTGCGGCAGCCCCGAACAATTCGTAGGGGTTGCCCAACTTCTTTGCCAACGTCCGGGAAATGCACGCACCTAGGGTTCGTGGGAGAGGCGTCCCTAGGTGAGAGTAATCCCTTCCACGGCTCAGGGCTGCCAGCTCTGGTCACGCCCAATCCCGGAATCTCGTTCCGAGTTTTCGGCCTTCCTGGATTCTGGATCGGCTGGGAGCTTTATGGATGCTTTGTTGGGGGACCAAGTATCGTCTCTCGGTGGTCCGCCTAGACCAACCCTTGGTCATCTCCCCCGTCAGTGGTGAAACTATTAAGTGACTCCATCCACTTACCGGACTGAAACCGTGGTCCTACAAATAGGACCCCTGCACAAGGAAAGGATCACGTTCTTCGTTTTTACCCCGTTCTTCCTCAGGCTGTTCTACTGGGGCTTCCTTGGCTACAGCGTCACGCCCCTATGCTGGATTGGAAAGAAGGGTAAATTTTTTGCGCTGGGGCCCCGGACTGCCAGTTCGTTGTCTTTCGGGCCCCCCGCCGGGTGCGCCCCAGCCCGCCGCAGTCCTCTCTCAAGCCACTACCTGGCTCCCGCAACCTTATCAGGACTTCCAAGACGTTTTTTCGGAGAAGCGAGCTGAGACACTTTCCCCTCATCGCCCATTATGATTGCCCCATAGACCTGCTACCCGGGACTAGTCCTCCCGGGGTAGGGTTACCCGCTCTCGTACCGGGAAACTCAGGCGATGTCGGTCTACGTGGAAGAAAACCTACGAACGGGTGTCATCCGCAAATCTACTTCTCCGGCGGGTGCCGGAGGTTTCTGTGTGGAGAAGAAAGATGGATCCCTGAGACCGTGCAGTGACTACCGTGGTCTCAATAAGATCACCGTCATGAACCGGAAACCTCGCCTTTAATCAGGGAACTCTTTGAAGTTCCGGGGAGCCAAGGTCTTCCCCAAATTGGATTTGGGGGGGGGCATTTTAATTCATCCGGATCCGGGGAAGGCGACGAGTGGAAGATGCCTTCAATACTCGTGAGGGGCACTTTGAGTGTCTGGTGATGCCCTTCGGTTTATGCAACGCTCCTGACGTCTTCCAGGAATTTGTCAAGGGACATTTTCAGAGACCTCCTATATGTCTGTGTAGTGGTCTACTTGGATGACATCCTGGTATTCTCACCCGATCTGGGATCCCACCAGTCGCATGTGCGCCAGGTCCTGAAACGCCTGCGCGAGAACCATCTTTACACTAAACTGGAAAAGTGCCTATTTCACCAGACCAGCCTCCCGTTCCTTGGATACATAATCTCTGATAAGGGTCTGCGGATGGGGTCCCCCCTAAACTCTCTGCCGTCCTACAGTGGCCCTGACCTGTTGGCCTGCGGGCCATACAACGCTTCTTGGGCTTCTCAAATTATTACCGGCAATTTATTCCGCATTTTTCGACGTTGGTAGCCCCAATTGTGGCTCTTACTAAAAACATGCCAACCCGAAACTGTGGCCTCCGGCCGCCGAAAAAGCCTTTTCCAAGTTGAAGGCAGCATTCGCCTCCGCACCCGGGGGTTATCCGGCCAGATACCGAGAAACCCTTCTTTCTAGAAGTCGACGCCTCTTCCATTTGGGGCTGGAGCATGCTCACCCAAAAGGGGCCCAAGGGCAAGACTCGGACCTGTGGGTTTTTTCCAGGGGCCTTCTCACCGGCAGAGAGGAAAATATACCATCGGGGATCGGAACTTTTAGCCATTTAAACTTGCCCTAGAAGAATGGCGCCACCTCCTGGAGGGTGCTCGTTTCCCCGTGAATATCTTCACTGACCACAAAAATCTCCTCTATTTACAGACATCGCAATGTTTGAACCCTCGTCAAGCGGATGGTCTCTGTTCTTTGCCCGTTTTAACTACATTATTTCCCCTTCCGGGCCGGCAGAAAAGAACTCAAGGCCGAGGGTCTTTCCCGTTGCCTCCGATGTTGGGGGGAGGAAGAGGTGGCTCCAAAAATTATCGTACCCCCCGAAAACGTCTAATATCTGTGGCCCCCACTAACCTCCAAGGGTTACCCTCAGGGAAGACGTATGTGCGCCTCGGCTCCGGTTGAGGGTTTCCCGGGAAAAGGGGTCACTGTTCCCGCATAGCTGGACACCCTGGGGTACGAAGGTCTTGTTCGCTGATTTCCCGGTTCTACTGGTGGCCTGGTGTCGCTAACGATGTAAAGGAGTTTGTGGAGGCCTGCACCACCCGTGCCGCAACAAGTCACCTCGCCTAAAAACCTGCAGGGGCTACTCCAACCTCTGCCTGTGCCTAGCTGTCCTTGGAGCCATATTGCCATGGACTTCATAATGACTTACAAGCCTCTGAAGGAAATACGGTCATCTGGGTGGTCATGACCGTTTTTCCAAAAATGGCCCAATTTTGTTCCCTTGCCTGGCCTTCCTTCTGCGCCTCGGCTCGCCAACATTTTTTTTTAAACACATCTTCCGTCTGCATGGACTTCCCTTACATATAGTTTCGGCCGGGGAGTTTCCCGTTCGTTTCGGGATTTTGGCGAGGCCTCTGCTCGCTTCTGCAAGTGGAACTGGACTTCTCCTCTGGTACCACCCACAATCCAATGGGCAAATAGAGAGGGTGAATCAGGTCCTAGGTACTTATCTCCCCCACTTCACGTCTGCCCAAACAAGATGATTGGGCCCGTCTACTACCTTGGGCGGAATTTTTGTATAATTCCCTGGACTTGATTCCTGGGGCATCTCCCTTTTCAATTGTCTTCGGGTCGGGCATCCCCGCCCCCCCTTCCACTGCCCTCTGCCTCCTCCAATGTCCCTGCTGTGGACAGTCTGGTCGTAGTGCCTATCCCCTGTCTGGAGGGAGACGCGCCAGTCCCCGCTTCAGGCCCCTGCCCGTATGAGACCCAAGCGGGACAAAGGAAAAGAAGACCCCTCCTTTTCCCTTTTTCCCGGGGGATAAAGTATGGCTGTCCCCCAAATATATCCGTTTTAAAATCCCCAGCTATAAGCTGGGTCCCGTTTTTTAGGTCCCCTTTTTAAGTCCTGAGGCGCATTAATCCTGTGGCCTACAAGCTCCAGCTCCCTCCGACCATGCGTATCCCAAACTCCTTCCATGTCTCCCTACTGAAGCCGGTCACCCATAACCGCTTCTCCCGGTCTGTGGTTCCCCCGTCTCCCGTAGCTGATTCCACCAATGTTTTTGCCGTTTAAAGAGATTTTGGCCACTAAGACTGTTAGGGGGAGACGATTTTTTTTGGTGGACTGGAAGGGGTTTGGGCCAGAAGAAAGGTCGTGGGAGCCGGAGGAGAACATCCTGGATAGGGGTCTCTTGTCTAAGTTTTTGCGGGCCAGAAAGAGGGGGAGGCCAAAAGGGGGGGGTACTGTTACGGGTGTCCCTGCGACCCCCGTGTCGGGTCGCAGGCACACCCGCAACGCCGCAGCACCTCCTGCTGCGGCCGGTGCCGCAGCCCGACGCTCGGGGCGCGGACACCCCGGCACGCCTGGGGATCACTTACCCGTCCACGCTCCTGTTCCCGTCCTGACGCGCGCCCCTGCTGCCCCGGCCCGGGTTTCACGCGCGCCCTCTTGCGCGCCGCGCGCGGCACTGCCCGGGAAATTTAAAGGGACAGTGGCCCGGGGATTTGGTCTCACCCGGGGACGGACCCTTTTAAGACCTGCCTCTTCCCCAGCACCTTTGCCGAATCGATAGTGCCCTGTGCCCAGGAGGAAGCGTTCCTAAAGTGTCTTGTTCCCCTTTACTGTGTACCGTTTCCTTCTGCCTCCGTCCCTTGACCACGAACCATTGCCGCCTGTCCCGACCTTCTGCCTGTCCCCGACTTTCGAGCCTGCTTCACGATTTTTTTTACCGCGCAACACCTCGGCTGCCACCGCAAGCAAGTCAGTCAGGGGGGTAGCGACCTGGTAATAATCCGCCGCAGCAAGTCCATCCCCCTTTGGGGGGCTCTGGTGAAATCCGGACCTACTTAGACTCCGCTCCCTGGCGTGGCTTATACCATCGCTTGTGGTGGTCCAGAGGATCCACTACCACATCCGTAACAGTAGTAAATCGATAAACATGGCGGCAATGGAAGCCTTCACCAGGCTTCCAGCTACCATGTAAACCGATTAGGTCCCACGATCTCGCTGTGGGTGCCCCGATCAGAATAAGGAATGGTGCGCGGCACTGTTTGTTATTCATTTAGACCCCACGCCATGTAAAGGGTTAGACTTCCATTCCGCGCTGTTACTGGTGGGTGTCAGCTGCAATAATTCTATGGGCCTTATGTATGAAAACTGTCTAGCAATAAGACTGTCTTTGTTGCCCAAGGCAACCAATCAGAGCTCATAGCAGCCAATCAAGGCTTGGCTTTCATTTCATATAGGGCTCTAGAAAAATTAAAGGTGAGCTCTGATTGGTTGCTATGGGCTCTAATTGATTGTTATGGGCTCTGATTGGTTGCTATGAGCTCTGATTGGTTGCTATGGGCTGATTGATTGCTATGAGCTGTGAAAGGTTTCTATGAGCCCTGATTGGTTGCTATAAGCTCTGATTGGTTGCTATAGGCTCTGATTTGTCATTATGAGCTGTGATTGGTTGCTATGGACTCTGATTGCTATCAGCTCTGATTGGTTGCTATGGGCTTTGATTGATTGCTATGGGATTTGATTGGTTGCTATGGGCTCTGATTGGTTGCTATATACTCTGATTAGTTGCTATGGGCTATGATTGTTTGCTGTGAGCTCTGATTGGTTGTTATGGGCTCTGATTTATTGCTATAACCTCTGATTGGTTGCTATGGGCTCTGTTTGGTTGCAGTGGACAACAAAAACTGTCTCACTGCTAGACAGTTTTCATATATAAGGCTTGTAGAGCCATTGCCCACGGATAGGGGGGTGGTGAGTTTGTTGATGCTTGGTGTGCCATCTACCCCTACACATGTAACATCTACTTGTGAGACTTCCCATGGAACGATAGTACAAGATTGCAAGACACTTCTGACTGCACCAGTGTCCATCAGAATCTCAGTCGGTCATTAATTTATGTCTAACATAATTTTAGGCATGGGTCCATGCTTGGGTGGTGGATCCTGGTAGTTAGAGGTAACCGTAAGTGACTGAGCAAAAACTGGGGTGGGTGCTGGCTTGCCCAACCCCGATTCGTGTTTTTCAGTTGGGATGCTGTATTTTGGTTGGTGGGGTCTCCTGGGCTCCTTGGACCAGCATCCCTATCTTCTTCTTTGTTTCCAGTTCCTACCGTATTCACTCCCTCTTGAAATGTCCAGGTCGATTGCAGTTAAAGCAGGTGTAGGAGATATAAGCAGAGTCTTTGATATGTTCATTGTCACTACCAGCTACCATCAGGGGGTGGTTTTAAAATTGGCGGAGACTGGTAGAGAGCTCTCAATCCCCTTCATCACCTGGAGCATTTTCTCAATGGGTAACGTCTTGCATTCTGGTCTGACCATGCTCAGCTGTTTCCTCATCAGTTCTCTCAGACCGTCCACATAGGCAGAGATAAACATCTTGACATGCACTTTCTCCCGGGGGAGAATCCCAAATCTTTGAACATCTGGAACATCCGGGTGTGAAATTTCTCAGCTGATTGAACCTTGTCCCGAATCAGATCAGTTAAGGTGTCTGCTTGATCGGACAGGTTTTCTGTCATCGAGCACTGGGTATAGGTTTGCAGTGACGGGCATCACCATCTAGGCCCCGGAAACGAATGTGGTGTTCCCAGAAAGAGTGGGGCTTAACCTGGAAGTGGGAGGGAGCATTGGCACTAGTGCTTCCAGTGGGTTGGATGGTAAGGGTAAGGGTGCTATGGGCGTGGATGAGTTCAGTTTCGGAGGGGTCTCTCCCTGTTCTCCAGACACACCCACATCCGGACGCGGTGTACTACAGGTGATGCAGGTCTTACGCCAGTCCGGATTCTGCGGGCCACATACTGGGCATATCCACACACAGTCGCCGCCATTATAGAGCGGTTGCTGATCCACCAGCGTTAGAGTCGGCGGTGGATGATACAAGAGTTTTCTGGCATCACCGTCCCCAAACATTCCTCTGTCCACCCCTTTTCATGCATTTCCTTTGAGGTCCTGTACCAAGCCTCTGCCGAGGGCCATAGCCCCTCATCTTTCAACTTTACTTTCTTTTTCTATCAAGCACTTCCTCCACTCCTCTGTTTGCGACCTGCCTTTTGGATTCATATTAACTATTTTCATCAAAGCCTTTATCCTCTTCATTGCTAACTTGTCTTCTCTGCGACCAACTGGCATGCCTTGTACCCTGTCCCCGCCTTTTTGGTTTTCTGGTTCCCCATGAGCCCTGTATGTGTGTTCGGAAAAGTAAAGTGGTATGGGTTGTTGTGGATAAACGTAGTCTCTAACTGCGGTTAACCACGCTTTATCTCACCGCAGAGTGCTTTATCCTACCGCGCCGTGGCCATCCACCACCTAGACCAGTGCTTCCCAACTCCAGTCCTCAAGGCTCACCAACAGGTCATGTTTTCAGGATATCCCACAGAATGCACTGACAATAATTAAATCACCTGTGCAATGCTAAGGAAAGACAGAAAACATGTCCTGTTGGTGGGCCTTGAGGACTGGAGTTGGAGACCCCTGACCTAGACAGACAATTATATTGATGCCCACCACATCCCTGTCTTACATTGTTCCGCCAGCCCAACAGGTCATGAAGGGGTCGTCACCAGACAAATAACACTTAGGCCGCCACTAGGAGACGATTTGCGTCAGGAGCACGGGTGACACGATTACCTATCTGCATGATCCGGCAACCAACCGATGGACAGGGGAGAACACCCACCACAGAGACAAGTTATTGCGAGTAAGAAAGTATAAAACTGCCTTACCGTACTAGTCTGAGAAGGATATCGTCCTTTCTCGCATCTGGTGGTCGGGGTTGTATCAGTCCGGTCTGGTTCGGTTTAACTGGATCAGAATCCGTGTCCCATCTGGGTCGCCAGCTGAAATAAACGGAACCACAAGGGGGCTCTAAGTCCTAGTGGGTTCTACCAATTTTCCTAGTATGTGTACGTGCAGCACGGAAGAAAATCACACAACACAGTAAAAGGTCTGGCAGCATTTTCCTGTCTTTTATTAAGCGTCAGCGAGTTATATAGGCATCTTTTATGTGCCGTGAGCGAAGCATTTTGAAGATGTCATGTGGCATACATAGACTATCTCTCTTTGTTCCCCTTATCAGTCTCCTTGTCTCTCCCGCTTGTATTTTTAGAATGGAATTTGTGTAGTTACATAGTTGCATAGTTACATAGTACAGTTGAAAGAAGACACGTGTCCATCAAGTTCAACCAAGGGTGGGGAAAATGTGGGTGAGGGAGAGAGACAAGGACTTTAAGCCCAGCCTCACCATTAGTTAATGCCCTGGAACCCACAAGGAACGAACCAATCTGCTCCAGTGGAGACCATATCTCTGACTCTAGAGCCTCCACCAGCCAGGATCCAGAATTTTACATAGCTACGTACGCATTAATATTCTTTAGTTCCAGGTAAGTAGCTAAGCCTTTCTTGAAACTCTCTACAGTTCCTGCTGTGACCAGCTCCTCAGGCAGGCTATTCCACAGATTCACAGTTCTTACAGTGAAAAGCGCTCTTCTCCTCTGGAGATTGAATCCTTTTTTCTCTAGTCGAAGAGAATGTCCCTTTGTCTTTTGAGGGGGATTCACTTGAAATAATTTTTCCCCATACTTTTTGTAGGGACCATTTATATATTTATATAAATTAATCATGTCCCCCCAAAGCCGTCTTTTCTCAAGACTAAATAAGTTCAATTCTACTAACCTCTCCTCATAACTTAGTTGCTCCATTCCCCTTATAAGTTTGGTTGCTCGTCTTTGTACTCTCCCTAGCTCCATTAAATCTCTTCTATGAACTGGGGCCCAGAACTGAACAGAATATTCTGAGTGAGGTCGCACCAATGCTTTATACAGCGGTAGAATTACATCCTTGTCCCGCGAGTCTATGCCTCTTTTAATACAAGCCAATATCATACTTGCCCTAGAGGCAGCTGATTGACATTGCATGCTGTTCTGTAGTCTATGATCTACAAGACCGCCCAGATCTTTCTCAACAAGCGATTCTCCAAGTTTTTCTCCCCCTAGGACATATGATGCCTGCAGATTATTTCTACCCAGATGCAGAACCTTACATTTATCCACATTGAACCCCATTTGCCAAGTGGATGCCCAAGAACTCAGTGTGTCCAGGTCTGCATGCAATTTATGAGCATCTTCCATAGAATGCACTACCCTGCATAGCTTGGTGTCATCTGCAAAAAGTTAGTGCCATCTTTGTATCAAGCATGTGTATTAACAGAAACAGGGTGTGTCTAGACACAGGCGCCATCTTTTGGATGAAATAGACATTTCACCTAACACATTCCACAACACTTGGTCAGAGGTGTGGTGTGTATGATGTCATGTGCTTGGGTGTGGCTAGAGATGTTGTGTATGTGATGTCATATGCTTGGGTGTGGTTAGAGGTGTTAGAGTAAAAATAGCCCTGCTGTCTAGGCCTGAACTGACTCCATTTTGTCTTCATTTCTTTGTTCTTTGTCTCTTTCTTTTGAGTATCCTAGAGATGTTTTCATACTGAAACTTAGCCAAGAATTGCTTTGTAGGTGCCAGGGTGCGAAGGACACACTAGTGGAAAAGTTCCTGTTCTCATGTAATGTTTTGAAATAAATGCAGGTGTCCAATTATGATGTACAATTAAAATTGGAAGTTGAGCTAGAATATCCTTGATACCGTGTGGGCACCTACAATTAATGAGATGTTTCTTTTAGTTTGACACATATAAAGGATTTATGTATTTTGTTTGAAGTTTAATTAATCTTGGACACTGCCCAGTAAAGTATGAATATTAATGTATACCAATGATTATTCATGCCCATCTTCATATATTTAGATTAGTTACTGTATTACAATAGGTTAGGGTGGGCTTGTCATTTAACCCTTTGATATTATGTAACAATTTGTCTATAAAATAAAGACCTGGGGGGGCTTTGCTCCCAGAGTGATTTTGAATCTCAACCTGTGACTCATCATTGCTCTCCCGTGGTAGCCAGCTGGTGACACCCAAAGATGTGACCTTTTGGGAGTAGTAAGTATAATAACTTATTACTCTGACAGTTTTGGAGGTCCCCCGGGGTTTTCCCTCTATGCCTCTTCAGCCGAAGATTGTCTATACCTTGGTGAATGGGGGATGCAAATATCCGGCCGGTCTGTAGATATTTCTGGACTAGCCTCCTCTCTTCTCCAGGATTATCAGATTGTCGGCTGTGGGGACGAGGCCTGGGATTAATTGATTGATGAAGGCTCCATCTTTGGGATTTTTGTTACTTGTTTGTCTTGTATTCATGTATTTATATGTGTTTCTATGTGCTTGCTTTAAGTTATAACTTTGTAAGTATGTGAACTAGTTAACTACACAAGAATGTGAGGGGCTGTTATCTATGAGTGGATGTTCACGGCTGCACAGTTGTCTGTTTTCCTCCCTGCTTTTGTTTTTAAAACCCGTAAGCAGCTTGTTGCATGTATCTTTGCCCTGTCATGAATTTTGTACGTCAAATAACTTTATGTGCTGTTCTCCTTGTAAAGACTATCTGGTAATGTATAAGTTCTGTTATGAATGTTTCTGTGTGATAGTGATATGAGGGGCTGCATTGTCATGTGGTTAAATCCTCCTGTGCTCTGTGCAATACAGAAAGAAGGAGGGGGGCTACATGTGAAGCTGTGATTGTCATTTGTGTATTTCAGAAGCAGCTTGTTATAGCTTACGCTGTACGTGTGCTGTTATTGCAACGTGTTCTTTTGCTTAATTTTATTTGATTGAAGTATACACTGTGTTTAAAGATCAGAATAGTGGATGCCCAGTAGGATATTTGTTTCTAGGTTAAATGCCCTGTCCTAAATGTATAAATTGTGTCCATTATTTAGCAAACGAATACTATTGTTTGAAGATATCCTAGAAACCATAGTAGTTATTACTCTCTCTCCAGGAGTTGGGTAACAAAGTTAGTCACTTAAAGATTGTCTTGAATTTGGATGTAATTATAGAGAACTAATTGTTTGAGAATATTTTCTGTTCAGATGATTTAGGAAGGAAGACCATCGTGAGGGTGCAAGAAATATATAGTCTGAGAAAAAGATGTGTGAGCTTTTTCACTAGCATTTAGAGAGTGTTTTAATACAATCTCGAAGACAGTTCTATTTGTGTTTTATCGGATGTGATAGGTCACTCTGAGGTTTTACAGATGTGGTAATAGCCAAAATTTTGATTGTCTTTGGTTCTTGGCTCTGTGAGGTGTGGCCGGACACACCAAAGTGGAGCCTGAAATAAGGCTCTAGCTGGGAAAATGGGATCCCAGGTGAGCATATATTCAGCTCAAGGTCAAGGGTCTTAGTCGTCATGCTCTTGAATCCGGGTCTCTGACCTGGAACATTGAAAAATGGTTCGGCCAGCAGCAGGATTGCCGCCCTACTAGACCACATTAGTTCCAGAGGTGCTGCGGGCTGACAGAGCAAAAACACAAAGTGTGGATCAGGGGAGGTTAAAAAAAATTTGCAAAAGGCCGTGGTGCAGGGATCAGTGTGACTGATCTAAGTGGTTTTAAGGAAACTGAATGTTTAAAAAAGTTCTATGTGGTTATTGATTTGTGAGGTCTTTACTTTAAGGCAGCAGAGCATTGTTTTGACTGAAACACATGCATAGATTTCTAGTCAGTCAGATGAATAACTTTTGTTGAACAGTTTGGATTAAATTGGGTTATGGTGCTTCTGCCAGAGGTGTCTAAAGACGACACCAAGAAGAGACCATTGAGGTTCTAGATTGAAAATGGGATCCCAAGATCCAAGAGCTGGTATTGCCAAAGCTCTTGGAAGTCGGGTGTTCTCTGAGTATTGAGAAATAGTTCAGCAGAACAGGATGCCGCTTATGATTTTTTAGATCCATAAGTGTGGCGTGGTGCAGAACAATAAACATGAAAGTAGAAGACATGATTTTTTTTTGCCAGGCCAAAAGAGGGTTGTGGGACTGCAACCTCACTACCTTCTGTCTGCTCTGACAGTTGTCTGGGGGAGGAGATTTATGTATCTTCCTGTTGATAAAAGTGAAGTGACTAGAAAAAGTTTAAACTGTATTTACTTAAACCTTTGTTTAGAAATGTGCATTAATTGTTGATTAATTAACTGTGGTCCGGAGGACACTGACCACTTATTTAGAATAATATAGTGTGGAGTAAACAAAAGCATAAAAGGGAATGATTGATGAATGACAATACTAACAGTGGGTCAATTAGATTCTTTTTAAGATTCTTGTAAATTTTATGGTAGTGATTCTGGGCCCAAAGCATTTTCCTTTTTTGTCTTGGTTCATGCCAAACAGAATGCTAGGTTTCTCTCACATGACCAGAAAGCCGAGTGTTATCAACTTGTGCAGAGAAGGGGCTGTATTTTCCTTACTTGTTTATCTGATGCAAATAAAATCGTATACCCGCACATCTATTTAATTATTTACACTATGTGATTTTGTGTTGCTTAGCAATTGGGGTTGGAGAATTAGTTTCATTGCTGAATGTTCCTGAATTGATCTGTGATACCAAGTATCTAGGAAAATATGTGTATACTTTTTGTCAGGTGAAATATATTTGTAATCTGTTTTGTTAAAGGGGTATGGTTGCAGGCGCATAAAACTCCCATTAACAAATAGGGGAAAACCTATGTACGAAATTATGGAGAAAACTCAAATGTTGTTTTATGGTGTTGATACAAACGCATTTTATTTGTTTTAATGAAAATTATATGTTGATTAATACCGTACCTCAGGAAAACTTGCAGTTAATTAGCGTTTTGTCTGTTGTATAAAATATTTTTGTATTATATCAATGTGCACTTCAGTGAATATGGCTAATTGACCTAGTTAAAAAATATATAAAAAGTGTCTTAATTGCCCTGGACTGGTGATTTACACTTTTAGTGGGCTGCAGTGACATTGATTTATATATTGTTTAATAGATATAATCTTTGCAATTACCACTGAGCTGGACATATGTTGTTTAAATTTGAATTTATTTGACTGTTGGTAATTCCTGATTAGCTGTGAAGCCGAGGGTGATATTTCTGACTTACAGTGGGTGCTTCCTTTGCCATAGAACAGCTCCTAAGGACGAGTGTGTGATTTCCTTTGTGTGTAGCGGATTAGTACCAGCGGATAGGTGTTCAGTGGTGGTAGTGCTGTCACACAAGTTGTGTTCACGGCACCACTGATTTTCCTCTTGTAAAAGTAGAATTGCCACTGAGCGTGTGGAACCTGGCAAGATGGTCTATTACACCACTCAGATGAAGTGGGGGGACACACTGAGGTAAACTACTCCCCTAAACGTTACAGCAGGGACATGGCTTCTGTAACATTTTCAATGTCCTATGCAAAGTTCAAAAAAATAAATAAATACATTTGGAAGCTACATACGGGTTGAAACAGTTATATGTGAAATTGGGAGAAGGTTGTTAATGGAAACCCTGTGAATTATTGAAGCTTGTGGCTGGTGGGATTATCAGAAAATTAGAATTGGTTATAAGACCAATCTAGAAAACATAAAAAAAATTATAAGTTGTTTTTTTTAATAAAGTGATGTTTGCCTACTGTAAAGGATGCGTAAACAGTGTGTGCAATAGTAATGGACTTACAGAGTGAAATGAAATGAGCTCTTATAAACAGACCTAGTGATTCTAATGTTCCTGAATGGGGATACTTATGTTGTTTCACCTGATATATTAATTTTTTTGATAATAGGGGGATAAGGCCTTTGCCTGTCAGTGATTAGCGGAAGTATTGCGCCGGTCCTATTATGATTGTGGGTGTGGGGGAGGTGCTATTTAACTCACCCATTCTGTGTGTATGGTGCATTGTTATCTGATATCTGCCAACAGTGGGAAAGCAGAGTGACGGGAACCACAGACCCTGAGATCTGTCAGCATCAAAAATTACATTAATAGGTTGTAGTGATTGGATGGGTTATTTAAAAAAACTTTTGATCTTGCCTAGGATTTTTTTTTATTTTCATTTCTATGAAGTAAAGGGATGTACACATATTCACTAAGAGAATCACTACAGGCCTCAAAGGTGAATGTTTTACTTGCCTGACTCACTACTTGTCTCCCCTGTAAACTCTTCCAGTGATTTTGGGGAACCAAGGGGAGGAAATCATCTTTGATAAAGAGTCCCACAGTTGCACCTGAGCAGTGTGGGTAACCCCTCGTGATATTTCAGGGGGGAACCAGTCTTGCTTACATGCTAATATAGGCTTTGTGTCGCGAGAGTCCATATGACAAGGACCTGTTGCTTAGGAGCATCTCTGATGTGGTGGCTGAGGTTCTTTCAAATAATAAAGAAGGTGAAGATTTTTGGAATGGTTCTGGGAATGGGTCTGGCACATGACCATTGTGTCACTTATTATTATTATTATTACTTATTATAATAATTTAATTGGAGCGCCCTTGATTCTATCCGGGCGCTGTAACATTTCAGGTGGGTAAATAAGTAACATTGAGTCAAACAATTACAAAAGTGACAATAAGTGATAACAACTGGTACAAAGGGAAAGATTGGGAGGGTCCCTGCCCGCGAGGGCTTAAAATCTACTGGGAAGGGGTGAAGAGACAGAAGGGTGAGGGGCAGGACATGCTGCTGTGGGGCCGGAGCAGTGCAACCCGGTTAATGTTGGTTATATGGCCCAATCCTGAAGAAGGTAGGTTTTAAGGTTACGTTTTGAAGCCGCGGGTGAGAGAAGGGGGGAGAGTCTGATAGTGTTGGGGCAGTGAGTTTCCAAAGTGTGGGGGAGAAGAACGGAGGAGAAGTCTTGGAGACGGGTTATGTGAGGTAGGTGATAAGAGGGGGAGAGCAGAGGAGAAGGTCCTGTGAGGAGCGGAGGTTGCGTGAGGGGAGGTATTTAGAGATTAAGGGAGGGATATATGAAGGGGAGGGGTTTTGGGAGCCTTGTAGGTCGAAGTTGCTAGTTTGGGAACTGGTTTTGGCGGGAAAATGGGTAGCCAGTAAAGGGAATCGGGGGAGGGGAGAGGCGGGGGGAGTAGCGAGGAGAGAGGTGAATAGACGGGCAGGGGAATTAAAGGGATGGTTTTGGAGGGGAGCGAGGGTGCTAGGGGGAGGCCCCAGAGGAGGTGTTGATTTGTCAGGCGGGAGGGTGACGGGGCATGGACAAGCATTTTTTTTTTTTGGGTTTCAGAGTTAAAAATGAGCGCATTCGGGAAATATTTTTTAGGTGGAGGGGAAAACGCAGAGGTGAGTGTAAGGGTGTGCGGTTTTTAAGGACAGATTGGAGTCAAAAAATTTTTCCCAAGGGGAGCGGACCTGGGTGCTGGTGAGAGAGTGTAGCCATTAAAAGTTTATAGAAAGATCGGGGGGGAGGGATGGAGTGGGGCGGTGGGGAAGGGTTTAAAGAATTCAGTTTTCTTTCCCCGTTTTTGTTTTAGGAGAGGGAGGGAAAGAAGGGGGAAATGGAGGACAGGGAGTCAGGGGTCCGGGGGGAGAAGAGAGGCGATATCGGGCCGGGATGTAAAAGTTGGGTGTCTTTGATACAGGGGGAAATTGGGAAAACCCTGTGAAGCTATGAGCTGGGCCGAGGCCAAGAGTGTAGATAGAGAAGAGTAGTTTGGGCCCCAAAGGGCCCGACCCCCTTGGGGGACCCCCAACAGGGGGAGAGGGCGAGAGGAGGAGGGGGGGAGCGAGAAATAAAGCTTTTTCCTTATAAATGGGGGCATTTTGTCTGGGGCTAAGGGGTTTTTTTTTCCGAAAGGAGGGGGAAAAAAAAAGTTAAGGGTTTAAAAAAAAAAAATGTTTTTGTTATTCCTGCTCTTCTTTCTGGGCTGTCTAACATATAGTTAGCAATAAAACCGTTTTGAAAACCCCGCTGCCCTTGTTGATGCTGTGTCCCAAAAAAGGGGGGCCCGAGGGTTGGGGCAGAAACACAAAGAATCTTGATTAAAATTTTTTTTTAATTTTTTTTTTTTTTTCATTGTTTTTAAAAGTTTAAAAAATTTTTAAAATGGGAAATTTGTAAAAAAAAGTTAGTTTTAAAAAAAACCCATTACTAATGCGGGTTTTTAATTTTTTTGTAGATGATTCTTGGTTTCTATCATGAGGGAACCCCCGGACTGGATATGTGGTGACTACCATGGAGGGGATTGATAAAAGGCACGGGAAAAAAAATGTACATGGCTAAAAGGACTCCAGGTATGCTTCGGGGTTTATTTTATGACTACTGGCTGATTTGGAAAAAGGAGCAAAAAACTTTGTGGGATCAGCAGGTAAGCCCTTTAAAAAATGTTGAGCCCATTACATAAGAAATTTAGAGTCCTTATGGATTTAAAGCAAGGGAAGCTGGGGAAAATGTAAAAGAAGATGCTGCATTTAAGCAAATTTGAAGCCCTTGTCAACCTGTAAAAAAATAGAAAAAATGCTTAAATAAAATTTAAAGGGGAAGAGTGGGAAGAAAAGGAAAAAAAACATTTGTTTGGGGGTGTGTGTGGTTTGTGTGGTGTTTAATTTGTGGATGTGATTTGTTTTCCTGGGGCACTTTTTCCCATGATGATCCATTTAGCCCCAATCGCAGCTCAGGGGGGGCTAGGGGGTAAATTTGGTTAATAAATATGGTCCCCAGGAATTTAACCCCCCTGCCTGTAAGACCGTGCCTTTTTTGGGCATGTGCAGCCCCTAGTATAGCGGGACTTCGTTTTTACCATGGTTCGGTCCCAAAAATTTGTGGGTTTCTTTTTTACCGTTGAAACACTGTCTGATTTTCCATGCCCATCCATTTTGTTCCCAACTATTTTCATGTTAGATTTTTTTCCCTTCCCTATAAACCCAAGGTATCAATGTGGCCTCAGAAGTAAAGGCCCCCAGCTATTGTGTCATTCTGGCATTTCTTTGCCCGAAGATATTTCCCTGTGCCCACCCAGGGGAGGAAAACCCGTAATAAGTTTTTTTTTTGGGATGGTTCTTTCGGATGTCCAAAAAAACTTTGGCCCCAAATGCCAAAGCAACTGCAAAGAAAAGCAGTAAAAAGCTGTTTTTCCCGAGGTGAAAGGTGGTTTTGGGGCATTGAGGAAACAAAAAGGGGGTAAAAGGGGAAATCCCCGGGTTAAATTGTTTGCCAGTAGCTCTGTACCCCAATGTTTGTAAACAGAAAGGAATCTACCTTTTATGAAGAGCTGTTGTTTGGGGCCCCTTTTATAAAGACTTTCCCCCATTAGCTAGAGATTTTTGCAACAGAAACTTTTATATTTATTATTTTCATTTTTAAGGGCTGGGATCTGGAAGGGAATTTTAGTCTCCCAAAAATTTAAAAATTTCATAAAAAGAGATACATGAAAAGGAAATAGAAGGATGGTTCATGGGGGGAAAAAAGGGTTTAAAACAAATTTCCCTGATTTACTGATGATGAATTTTTTTTCTTATTTGTTCCAAGGTTTTTAAAACCTACAAACCGCTTTAAATGCATTGAATGTCTGGGTTTTGGGGGCCTGTTTCCAAAATTTTGGGCCGAAAACTCCCCTTTGTCTGGGCCCAAAGGGGGAAAAGGGAAAAAAACCACCAGATTAAAAAACACCTCACCACTAGAAAGGGCCTCCAAATTTTGAAAAATAAAATTCCCTCAATATGGGCACAATTTACTATTTTATTTTGTTTCTTTTGTCAGGGTCTTTTGAGACATTAAGGTTTCGTAAATGCTTTTATGACTTATTTTTTCAAAAGTTGGTTGGAATTAGTGGGTTTCCAAAAATTGTGAAATTAAGTTTTAATTTTTTTACCCTTTTTTGACTAATTGGTTATGTACCTTGTCCCCCTATAGAAGGAAAATTTATATTTCTGTTTTTCTTTAATTTTTTTTTAAAACCCCCCATTGGAGGTTTTTTAAAGTAGGGGGTTTTTGGGCCCCCCCTTAGTTAAATTTAGGGTTTTTTAAATGACTAGACAAAGAAATTTCCCATTTTTCCCATTGTTTTGGGTTTAAAAAAGACCAAAATGGGAGATTTTTATTTCACCCGAGTGAAATAAAAAACCAAAAAGCCTACAAAGTAATTTTAAGTTTTTGTATTTAAAAAGTAGGACCTGCATGTTTTTATTATATTTGATTTTAAAAAGATTTCTGTGGGTTTTTTATATGATGTTCTGCCTGAAGTAATTTTTTTTTTGTTTGAAAAGGATTATTAATTTTGAAATTTTCCCCCTTTTATCAGAAATTTAAGGGAAATTTTTTATCATGGGGAAAGTAAAGCTTTGTTACTTCAATTCCCCAAAAACTTTATGTCAAGGGCCTACACTAAAGGGTTCCCACCCGCAGGACTGCCCAAATCTATATCTGCTGAATTAGAGCCTATGTCAAGTCTAACTGCATCTCGAGACAGTCCAAAGTGGGAAAATCGCATTGGTAAACAGGGTTTAAAGGGGCTTGGTATGGATCCGCTGGACCCCACCGCCCAAACGATGGAGTAAGCCAGCCAGGGGGAAAAGAATCTAAATTTGCCC